>JAJMBG010000006.1:0-293394 GCA_030565225.1 Allodekkera sacchari
AAAAAAAAAAATTAATTCTTTAAAAAAAAAAAAAAAAAAAAAAAAAAAAAAAAAAAAAAAATCTCCCGTAAGCCTGGTGCCAAATACATGCTTTTCTTAATGTCCTCCTGCGGCACTACTACCAACGGTTTCTTCAAGATGATGAAGTGGAGAAAACCTGAAATTATGGCGGGAATTAACCTATTGTTCTGGCCAGAATTCCTGTTCTACCACTTCTTCAATGCCTCACATCGGAGATGCTGCTTCTTGAAAGTGCAAGCGGCTTTGCGCGGAAAAAACCGTTGGTGGTGATGGATCGTCACGTACACTAGCAAAATGAAACCAGGCATGTACGTCATCGGGATGTTGCTCTGTGGTGAGCTTCATCGGGCTGACATCTATGTGTGGGAACAAGACTTCGCCTGCCAGCAAGTACGTAGAAGTAGTGGTAGTGCACTGTTACACCGTAGCACTGCAGCACTGCAGCACTGCCCGCCTTCTTTTCTTGCTCCAAAGTGTAGATGGCTACCACTGTGGAACTAAATAATTACCAAAGAATTCCATAGTTGATTGCATTACTAAGAAGAACACCATTAATATTGCATGAGCTGTTGCTTGGACTGACTGTCTTTGATGTGCTCTGTTGCAATTATGTGTTGCTCTGTCTTGCTCCGTTTTGCTGCTGGGGCCAAGATAGGAAAATCAGCTTCATCGCTGTGACAACTGCACTAGTAATCCGCTACAATCTCGCCTTACGCATCAATGTTTTCCTGTTTATTTAAACGTTTGCTTGAATATTGTGCTCCCTCCCGGTGTACGCTGCTTTGCTTGTCATGTAAATTAGCAATTGTAAATCTAGAGCGTTCCTAACATGCCATCTCACAACCCCCTTTTCCTGTATCCACCAATTCCACTACTCCTCTAAGTCGTTTCTTTATTCCTTATATATACATGCCCCATTTAGCACATAATCCGTTTTCCTATTTTCTATCTACATGATTCATTAATTATCATAATCACTCGGTAGGATCCATCTTAGCAGCCTCCTCAGCGCTTAAGTCGCCTTTGGGTTTAACCACTAGATCTCCTTCCTTGTTGACCTCAATGCCAACAATACTGTCGTTGTGTATCTGGCCTTTCAACATCAGAACAGACATTGGATTTAACACTCTTCTCTTAATCAGTCTATTCAATGGTCTTGCACCATAACGTGGCTCATAACCATTAGTAGTCAACCAATCCTTGGCAGCATCAGAAAGCTCTAGTTTGATTTTCCTGTCATTCAACCTCTGTTGAATTTCCTTCACTCTCAAGTCCACAATGTTCCTTAGAGCCTCCTTTGATAGCTTGTTAAATATCACAATTTCATCAATTCTGTTGATGAATTCCGGAGAATAGCTCTGCCTCATGACATGAAGGATCTTCTCCTTGTCAGGGTGATCCGACAACATGATATCTTGGCCAATATTCGATGTCATAATAATTAAAGTATTGCGGAAATCCACTTTATTACCTTGTGAATCAGTCAATTTACCTTCATCCAACACTTGAAGAAGTAACTTCGAAACATCTGGATGAGCCTTTTCAAACTCATCAAACAAGATGACCGAATATGGTCTTCTACGAACCTGTTCAGTCAACTCACCACCTTCTTCATAACCAACATACGATGGAGGAGCACCAATCAACCGCATAATCGAGTGCTTTTCCTGAAACTCAGACATATCGAAACGAATGATAGCGTTCTCGTTGTCGAATAGGAACTCAGCAACAGCCTTGGTAAGCTCGGTCTTACCTGTACCAGTCGGACCTAGGAACATAAACGAAGCGATTGGTCTCTTTTCATCGGTCAAGCCGGCTCTCTGCATTCTGATAGCATTGGATATGGAAGAGATGGCCTGATCCTGGCCGATAACTCTTGATTTCAAAGCTTTTTCCATGTACAACAACTTGTCCTTTTCACCCCTCATCATGTTCTGAACTGGGATACCAGTGGCTCGGGAAATAACAGCTGCAATGTCTTCGGATGTCACAGATTCGTGTAGCAATGGAACGTTTGTTGGATCGTCCGACTTGGCAGCTTCTTCCTGCTTCTTCACTAGACCATTGTACTTCTTCTCAAGCCCTGGAATGGTTGCATATTGTAACTTGGATGCCTCTCCGTAGTTTCCTTCTCTCTGATACTTATCCAAATCGATTCTGGCCTTCTCAATATCTTGTTTCAGTTGTTTAATACTGTCCAACTCCTTCTTCTGGTTCTCCCACATGTCGGTCAACCGAGACAACTCGGCCTTCTTGGACTTTAGCTGCTCCTCTAGCTTACCTCTCCTCTCTTTACTGACAGGGTCTGTTTCTTTTCTCAAAGATTCCAACTCGATCTGAATCGTCATGATGCTTCTGTCGAGCTCCTGGATCGAATCAGGCTTGGACTCGTGCTGCAACCTCAAGGCGGAGCAGGCCTCATCCACAAGGTCGATGGCCTTGTCGGGCAAAAACCGGTCGGTGATGTACCTGTTGGAGTAGACGGCGGCAGTGACAAGGGCATTATCGGCGATACGCACACCATGATGCACCTCGTACTTCTCCTTCAATCCTCTCAAGATACTGATGGTGTCCTCCACGGTAGGTTCCTTGACCAGAATAGGCTGGAACCTTCTGGCCAAGGCTGTGTCCTTCTCGATGTACTTCTTGTACTCATCGATCGTGGTGGCACCGCAGCACTGAAGCTGGCCTCTGGCCAAAGCCGGCTTAAGCAAGTTGGAGGCATCGATAGAGCCCTCGCTCTTACCCAAGCCAAGCAAGATGTGCAACTCATCGATGAACAAGATGTACCGCTCGTTCAACTCCTTCAACACCTGCTTCAACCTCTCCTCAAACTCACCCCGGTACTTGGCACCGCTGATCAACGAGCCGAGGTCCAATGCAATCACCTCCTTCTCCTTCATGCTCTCCGGAACTTCTCCCTTGACGATCCGCTGCGCCAATCCTTCGATGATGGCTGTCTTACCGGTACCGGCGTTACCAATGAGCACCGGGTTGTTCTTGGTTCTCCTACTGAGAATCTGGATCGTTCTCCTGATCTCCTCGTCTCGGCCGATCACCGGATCCAACTTGCCCTGCTTGGCGAGGTCTGTCAAGTTGGTGGCGAAACGCTTTAACGCTGGCTCTTCCTGCTGCATCGGATTCATCTTCATCTCGATGCCCTGTACAGCAGATGTAGAGAAAGCCCGCCTTCCCATCGTGGGGGCAATATACCGCCACTGCTGCATGCTGCGGCTGTTAGTGGGTGGCACTTTTGCTCCTGTTCTTGGAGCCATCGTCAAGCTAGTTGCTCTAGGAACAGCTGTAAGCTGAACCTGCAACAGCCTAGGCACCCTGGCCACGGAATTACGCAATGTTGATGTTCTGTTTAACATGTGCTCTTTAGCAATTAGTCACCTGCACAAAACCTGTTGAGGAGATGGAACAAGAAGAACAAGTTTAAGTTAAATAAACGAAGGGAAAAAACACAGCTTAGACAGCGACTCATGGCGGAAGATTCTCGAACCCGCTGGAAGCACTGCCTGGAAAACTTTGCGTACCGGGTACCGGCTACCGGGGGCGTGCTACGGCGGCGCACTGGGCAGTGCTGGCTGCGTGTATGTGGCAAGTGAGGCGACATGACTGTGGTGCTGACGACGGCATTAGGGGGTAAGGGTTGTAATATACCTGTCATAGTGTCTCTCTATTTGCTTATCATTTATGTTGCCAAAGTTCCAGATTTGAAGTTGGCCCCACAGGCATAAATGCATACCCCTTCGTTGTGGCGCATGCAACGGCGACGGCGTGGGTGCGTGCCGCGTGCCGCGTGCCGCGCTGACAGCGCTGCCAAAGCAGCACTGAGTATAAGCCAGGGTGCCGACAACGGCAGCAATGAGGCCTGGACCAAGGCTCCTCAGCAGCTAACAATACCTACCTGTTCAGTGGTATCCTGAACTTAGGGGAGCCACTAGTGTGGTCGAAAAATCTGCAGCCATGGCGTGGACAAGCGTTACATTGCACGAGTTCTCAGTTGGCAATTTAGCGTTTAGCGCCGAGACGTTACAGGAGCTGCATACGGCAGTACAAGTGGCATCCACGCTGTAAGTGCCACAGGCTGTTGTTGAGATTGTTAATATTGGCTCGTTATGTCTGATTGCAGCAGCATCGGCCCAGCGCCAATACTCTCGCTGGTCTGTGTCTGTGCTCTAAGGATACTTAGTAGCGCCAGTTCCGGTGGCAGCATGCATAATGTGCTGAGGTAGTCACTATAATTGTATGATGGTTATAGATCTAGCTTCACCTAAAAATGTGTTTTTAGTTAGGAGCCTGTTTAGTGTTCTTTTGGAGTTTTAACTGTACCGAATGCAGCATGCAGCCCGGAGCTCGGGGCTAGCTTCTTCGGTCGGCCACCAATGCTGGCCACCACCGACGGCGCCGTTCCGTCTTGGTATATCGGAGACCAGTCAGTAAAGATCATTGCTCGAGTACTTTCGTTGTACTGAAGATTTTTTTTTTCTTCTGCCCCTGTATACAGTTGTATCCTTCTATCCAGCGCCAGAATCGGTTATCATTTATTTTATTCCATCTGGGCGCTTAATTCTCGTTGACAGCGTTGTGCTCAATTCTCGGACCCTCAAATCCTCTATGGTCCTCGACCCGCAAAATCCCGCCTAGCAATACTGCTACGTCCGGTACGCTGTATTCACTTCTGCTCTAGTGTGGGAGATCTGCGGCGCAATTTCTCTCCAGCTGTCGGGTTTCCATCTGCTGTTCAGCACCACTCATAGGCCCGCGCCAAAGCATTTATCTCATCTGTCTTCACCTTCTCTTCCTTGAACGCAAAATGATCTGCACATTCCGGACACCAATCCGGTTTCTGAGACCTGTAAGCAGTAGTTTTCGTAGGCTGGAGTCGTCGGCTGCAAAGCAGACACCAAAAAAGCTGTCTAAGCAGGACATCGGGTTTGTCTTCGACATCGACGGTGTACTCCTCAAAGGAAGTAGGCCGATCGTCGAAGCAGGCCAGATCCTGCGGTATCTTTCCAAGAACAAGTTTCCTTTCATCTTGCTGACCAATGGTGGTGGCAGGCTCGAGAGTGAACGGGTGGCGTTTGTGAACAAGGCCTTGGAATTGGACCAGGGTAGTTTGATCATGCCTGACCAGATTGTCCAATCACACACTCCCTTGAAGACCTTGGTCACCAAGCACCACCGGGTGTTGGTGGTGGGCGGTCCCGGTGACAAGGCTCGTGCTGTGGCCAAATCTTACGGCTTTAAGGAGGTTATCCGGCCCGTGGACGTGATCCGAGCCAATCCCAGCCTCTGCCCGTTCCATCGATATACGAAGCAGGAGATCGAGCAGTGGAGCTTGGACCCTGCTGTGTCGAAGGTGTGCGTCGACGGTGGCGGACCCAATGAGCCAATTGACTCTATCTTGGTGTTTAACGACCCCCGAGACATGTCGTCGGACATGCAGGTGGTGCAGGATTTGCTAAACTCGGAGTTCGGCATCTTGGGCACCAAGAGGGTGTCCAAGGCCCGCAAGCCTGCCATTCCAATAATCTTCTCCAACAACGACTTTCTATGGGCCAATGATTACCGCCTTCCGAGGTTCGGCCAAGGAGCTTTCCGCATAGCCGTCGACGCTGTGTACAGAAAGTTCAACGACGGACTTCCCTTGGACTGCACCCTGCTAGGAAAGCCTTTCAAGGTGTCGTACGATTACGCACATCATATCCTTATCGACTGGAGGCAGCATCTACTTGGAAAAGGTGGTGCCGATCTATGTCCACCGGAACTTGGAGACCCTCACTTCGACTCTCCCTTTAAGAAGGTTTACATGGTGGGAGATAATCCAGAGAGTGACATTCTCGGAGGTAACAACTACGGATGGGAAACAATTCTAGTCAGGACAGGGGTCTACAAAGACGGAGACTTTGTGGTCAACCAGAAGTTGGCGCATCCAACTTTTGGAATATACGATAATGTGAAGGACGGAGTCATTTCAGCGCTTAAGGAAAATGGATTGTATTGAGCAAAGAGGAATAGGAGGTGACATGAAGCTAAATAGAATACAAGCCCATTGTGGTAAGGCTTCCTTTATCTACAGAGTATGTGGATTTATTATCCAAAGGTAGCACACAGCCTAGCCATTGTTTTTTTGTCTGGAAGAGAGGAGTCGGAGGAAAGACGGGATAAATAGAGCTTGACACGCTACTGTCCACTATGATCACCGTTCAACTGTCTCTGGGCCCGGTTTCCTGTGGTTCTGCGCTTTCATGCAGACTCCTTTTCATAGTACTAACAATTCATGTAGTTGAAAATGCATACACAGAGCAAATCATTTCAATAGCAAATTGCACAAAGCTCCACTTTTTTGATCGTCTAAAAGCGGCATCTGATGGCCTCTGATACGCTAAACAGTCTCTGCCATTCTTTTTAATGCCCATAGATAGATCTGGTTAGGGTGCATATCAGGGTACAAGTGTCCGAAGTAAAAAAAATGTCAGACCAAGAGATATATTTCAGCGGTTAAAAAGCTCCAGACAAATAATACTGAATGTTGTTAGCAGGTCTAGAACCTGTGCTCTAGCATCGCCGGTTGAGACTCCTGCAAAAAGCTGCAAAAAGCTGCAAAAAGTGTATCTGTCATCTCTCCTCATTTGTACATTCTAGACACTCTTGATGAAGACGCTGAAATGTCGGGGATCAAGTGAGACAACCAGATGTAGTTCATGAAGAGCTTTTGGATATTTAGCCGTGCTCTAGGGGTACTGCTTGCTTGCCGTAAGGCCGGTTATTCCGCCGTATCATGCATGTCATACTCTTAAAAACGCAGATATGTCCTTGTTCACGTATGATAGCTACTCTCTCTCCTGATGTGTAATCACCGCCGGCAATTAGAGCTGCCAGTGACCCTTGTGACGCCTACTATGTGTATCTTTATTTATCCATTAATCTATACGCCTATATGGTGATCGCTCACACCTTGGAAGCAACCGTCTGTTCGCTTCTCAATTTGAGAGCATTTCTCTCGTAGCACTTGTCCTTGCATGTCTGTAAGCCCTTGCAATTGTGTCTCTCCAAAAGACGGTGCTTCGAGCAGAACTTACCGTTGCAGAACTGGCACTCACCCACCATTCTTAGTGCCGGCGCATGGCAATTTCCAAACTGGCACCGGGACTTGCCCTTGGACTTGGACCGGGCCTTCTTCGGATGACACACCACAGTGACGTCCGCCTGGTCGTCTGTTATGGCGCTGGCGTCGTGGACGGCCTCGTCCTTCGATGTCAAGTAGACAATGGCCTGGACATCCGACGTGATGCCGTACGACGAGAGAAGGTTGGAGAACTCCATCTTGCGGCCGCTGTACCAGAGCTTGGCGTTCTTGCTGTTCAAGTCGATGCCTGGGGGGAGTGCAACCAGCGAGGCGATCTTGAGGTCTTCCACTGTGGCGTTGTCAGGAACGGTGACATGGAAAGACGTCTCGTTGTTAAGTTTGATGGTGACCTTCATGCTTGTGGGAAACAAATGAGAGCTTTGGTGTTTGTGTAGAGCAACTGCAGTCAAGTATAGTAGTAGAGTGCAGCTGAATTTAGAGCTAAATGTATTGCTGAAGTTAGAGCTGATATAGCTGATATGTAGTGCTGAATGTAGTACTGAATGTAGTGCTGAATGTAGTGCTGATAGCAGAGCAGAGCAGAGCAGAACAAAAAAAAACAAAGTAATGCAAAGAAAGGCAAAAACTAAAACTACTGCAAAATGCTCGGGCGTTGACCCCCTGCACCAAAGTTCCCCTCCCGATAACTTATCTATTTATACTCTGCCGAAGTGGGCCAGATAAGCGGTTACCAGATTAGTCATTTGCCACCCACTGCGAAGAGGGGGGTGCGGCCCGGGCAGTGCAGATCTGGGGGAGGGAGGAGGGGGAAACCCAGGTGACAAGGTGCACCGGGCACCGGGCACCAGGCAAATAACATCGGGTGGAAAGTGACGGCAGAAGTAGGGTGACTACGCTGTGTGTGTGTGTGTGTGTGCAGGAGTACTGTGGAGTGGTGTGAGGTGGTTAGCTGTCGGTGCCTGGGGAGGATGGACGCCGATACGGTGTATAGGAGTCTGTAGAAGGCAGCTGCTAAGTACACCGGTGACGGGATGGAAATGGAGGTGGAATGTTGCGCCGGACTAGGCACATCTGGTGCCGCCGTATATGCCGGTTCTGCGTCCCTGTGGCGTGGCTGCCTGAGCAGTGTCGCCCGGTGAACCATTGGCGCGCAACCAGATAAGCCGACACTGCTACGCCGGCGCCAAGCCGCTGTGTGACCTGATGGGGTGCTAAAGGGCTTTGGCTAGTCGCTGTAGTATCCTGTTGATTTCTGTCATCACCTTGGGATACCCTAGATATTTGCTTAAAGGTTGTGCATGTATACTTGGCGGACTCTCGACGGATCCTTCGGGGTGCGTCTGTCTGGTTCTGCCGGCTTCTAGAATAATGCAGCACAGTGGCTCGAGCAGCGAACGCAGTTTTCTGCGCATAATCACCGCGCCTGAAATGGTGTGGATTGCGATGCGGAGAAGCCCCCGATTAGTGTGGTGAATTGCCACGGCAGTCTGGCTGAGGCATCATTATTGGAAGCAAGCAAACGTCAGCATCCTGACCGTGAGCAACCAATAGAAGCACTGTAGCTATATCCTGGCTAAATGTTCAGGCTGTGTGAGCTTGGATCGGCACGCGGTGTGAGTAGCGCTATGGGCAAATGCCACTGACAGCTGTGTGTCCGCTGTACATCATATCATTAGCATACCTGCCTATTAGATCTGCTCCAGATGTGTCAGCCAGGCGACATCAGTGTGGTGGTGCCAGAAGTGTGGGGCACGCGACTAGTAGAAGACCGTATTTCTCCGGCTTGAGCACCTGCTCTGCCTGGTACTAGGCCAACTGCACGCCAGCATTGGCTTCACATACTAAACGGCTGATCGTAACCATTTTCTGCCGTCATTGAGATTCTCCCTCCACCTGCACTGCGCATCGCCGTGGCCATGAAGCCGAAAACCGTCGTGTGATGATACTTGTCATGTGATCTGCATCGTGTGTTCTTTGTCATGTGAATATATTGTCACGTGTGGCTTCTTCCACTGTTCAGGAATTGGGTCTGCTCTGAATGAACATTGATTATCAAGCGTATCAGTGGGTGGAGCAAATCTGACCGTACCTTGGAAGTGCTGGTGGTGCCATGCTACCGAAACAGTTTCTGTCGGGAAAAATTGCACCGCCGCATCTGACCATCGGCGCTTAGCACCACGATATTCCGAAACCTGGCGGTTCTTCTCTTCGTCTTGCCAAAGCATACTTTGAATATAGTTTTGTAGAAACAAAAAGAGAAAGATTTGTTCTCTTTTACTTCGGAAACTAAAGTTCAGCGCAGTAGTGGCTGAACCTATACTTTCAAAAAGTGGGAGTAGCTGTGCTAGTAGTGTAGGTGATCAGGCCAATGGCATCAGCAGCTCTTAAGAGCCAAGAAGTCTAGGGTGTACTCTCCTTTCTTAGAAAAAAAAAAGAGCATATGGTGGTATGCTCGGGTTGCACGGTGGTTCTCTTATGCTCTAGTCAAATGCCATTAATTGTAGCCTGGGTTTGTATGCGTAGCCGTGAGGGTGTGTGCGTAGCTCTGACTGCTGGCTCTCGAAGTTACTTGCCTATTCTGGATTAGATTGGCTGCCGCTAATGGCTGTGAAATAACATCTATTTCACTAGCATGTGAAGCAGGTGTTCAGGTGTATGGTGTGAGCCAGTGTGGGTGCCGTTTGCAGATATACGGGAGTACTTGTATAGAGGCCGGTCGTACATTGACATGCAATCTGTGAAAGTACTGTATTACTCTTTTTCCACCTAAGTAGCAGAAGTATGTGGATCCTGCACCCGTGCTATTGTCTTGTTGCCGATGTACGCTGCTTCCGCTGAAATCTAGATTTAGAAGAAGTACTGACTTCCTTGTTTGATCTATTCGACATTCTGTGTACTACTATGCTATCCTTACATCTGTACACTTGATAGATCCACCACTCAATTCACCATCATGGTTCACTGTTATCCGCCACTCTACCTTCCTAAAGTTACAATATCCTGCCGTTTTAACACCCCATCATTCTTACATCCCTACTTCTCGTTCCTTCTGCTTGTTTTCGGCCATCGCATCGCATCTCTACTCTTCGCTTGAGTACCACCATGATTCCATACAACCGTAATAGGGCCAGCAAAACCAAAGAAACACTGCGCATACTGCTACATAAACAACATCAGACGGCATCTTATTCATTGTCCGTTTTCTGCTTCGTTTTCTACTTCTGTTTCTACTTCTCCTACTCCTTCTCCTACTCCTTCTCCTACTCCTTCTCCTACTCCTTCTCCTACTCCTTCTCCTACTCCTTCTCCTACTCCTTCTCCTACTCCTTCTCCTTTACCCCAGCTGATGCCGTACGCCGTGCTACCATCCGCGCTTAATCAATTTGTCACCAATTTTCTCCCGCATCCTAAACTCTGCTACCACGTCCACTACTCCCCGCCACCACCTGCTCAGTCTCTAGATGCCCAGTACAAGCACAACATTAAATTATACGCTTGTACCTTGGAATTTCCACCTGCTTCTTTGCTCCCAATCCAAGCTTCCTGTCCAAACTTCCTGTCTCGTGTTTCCTGTTCTTTCTCCTACCCCACATAGCAACTTAGTCCTGACCGCACCCAGATTACATTTTGTGGCCCGATGATTGGCCGAGAGGCTGCACAGCCCGAACTCCGACCCGTATTTTTTCACACTGCAAAAAAAAAAAAAAAAAAAATTCAAGAAACGCAGAACACAAAGCATTATTATTTTATTACAAACACTAAGTGCTTCAATCTTCTTCACTCACTTGGCCTCTGTTTGGTAAATACTTCTCGGTCTTTCAGATTCTTCAATGTCTCTTGTCGCCATAAAAAATGCTGTGTCCTCTGTGGTCAACAGAGAGACCAGACCATTGATAGATAGCAGTTTTCCGTCGCAGAACTCGGCTTCCTATGTGTCAGAGGATCTCACTTCGCCTTCCCGGTCTCCCAGGTCGCCAAGGTCTCCTGTGACCCCGCCACAGCAGCTGCCTTCCAGCGTGGCCCAGTATCAGTCGGTTGATCTGGAGGCGCAAGCATCCAGCGGCTCGCAAGATTCGGCGACGTCGTTTTGGCTGTTTAAAGATGTTGATCCAAGAGTCATGAGTGACTTGATCATTGGGCTTTCGGACGGGTTGACGGTGCCATTTGCACTCACAGCAGGATTGTCGTCGCTTGGCAACAGCAAGTTGGTCATAACCGGTGGTATGGCGGAGCTTGTGTCGGGTGCCATCTCCATGGGTTTGGGAGGATATCTTGCGGCCAAGAGTGAAACCGAGTACTACACGGCGCAAGTCAAGAACGAGAGAGAAATGTACTTTGACAACCTCGAGGGCATTGAGGACGAGTTGGCCGACATCATGTCCGACATGGGAGCTTCAATCGAAACGTCCACGATGTTCATCTCCGATTTGGCACACAATCCAAAGCAGATGATCGATTTCATAATACGGTACGGCAGAGGACTTGAGGAGCCTGCCGATGGACGCCAGGTTACGTCCGCGCTCACAATTGGTTCTGGCTATTTCTTTGGCGGCTTCATACCTTTGCTTCCGTACTTTTTCACCAGTACTGTAGGCAGCGGTTTGATAATATCCGTTATTGTCATGCTATTCACGCTATTTTGGTTTGGATACTTTAAGTCGCTGATGTCTATGGGTGCCGCCTGCAGCAGGTGGACCTGCTCTGTCGAAGGACTCCGTATGATATTAATTGGCTCGCTAGCAGCAGGTTCGGCATGGGTGTTGGTGTACTGGATAGAATAATTGCATAATTTGGATAATCAGGGGATGTCGTCGTGTGGCCCGGCTCGTGAACATGGGTGTCATTTTAGCATATAGATAGGAAAAGTATAATAGTGATAATAATAATAATTGCATGATGGAACTAGTACTGCCTGACTGCTGCTTCCGTTGCCGAAGCTACTTGCAACTACGTCCTGCCTACTTTGTATGCCTTCGCTGATGTGTGCTGCATTTCTATCTTTCACTAATATTATTTTAATTATACATTTCCAAGTTTTCCTAGTTTTCTGGCTTCTTAAGAATGTAAAGCATCATAGGAGTAAACAACTTCTGCTCTCCTCCCTTGACCAAGTAAACGGCTGCATCCTCGAGAGCATCCGTAACTTTGCTGGACTCCTTTGGAGCAATTCCAACCAGCTCAAGAGCCGTTAGTAAACCACTTGTAACTCTTCTACCGATCCACGAGGTTCTGAAGTAGGACACCACATCGCTGAAAGTTTGGACAAACTGCCAGTCACCACTGAGAGGAGCATACCAAGGAATCTCGTCCTGGTTGTCGGCCAAGTCTCTCTTGTAGAGTAACTCAAAGCCAGCCTTCTGGATTGCGTCCTCGGCATCCTTACGGCTATACATCTTTGGAATTCCGTCACCCACCTCGATACCGTAGGCAATCTTTCTTTGCTCCGGGTCGGACTCGTCGTATTTGTCGGTCATAACCCACTCGTACACACCGAACTTTCCACCGGGTTTGAGCACCTTGTAGATCTCGGAGTACACTCCTTCTAGGACAGGAGCGTGCACGGTGGCCTCTATAGCGTACACGGCATCGAAAGAGTTCTCGGGAAAGTCCATCTGCATGAAGTCGCCCTTGACAAACCGTAGCTTGTCCTCTAGGTGTGCTTCTTTGGCGTAGAACTGCGCCTTCTCCACCTGATAGTCGTTGTTGTTGAGGCCAATCACCCTGCAGCCGCTGAACCGGGAAATCTCTCTGGCAGGACCTCCCACACCGCAGCCAACGTCGAGCACCGTCATGTCCTCGTTGAGGCCGAGTTTGGCAGCTAAATAGTGCTCGTGGCGGGCAATGGCCTGCTTGAAAGGCTCTCCCTTGAAGAATGTGCAGAAATGAAACGATGCTCCCCATCCGTACTCGTAAAAGTCGGTCACCAAGTTGTAGTAGTGCTTTGTGAGCGCCGAGTAGTCGTTCAACCTATCTGCTTCAGCGTCTTTGTCTGTTTTGCCATCCCAGTGCTTGAAGTAAGCCTCCAAAGCAGCTTCCTGAGCTTTCTTGTCTTTGTGAGCGATGGCACCAAAGCCCTGCTTTGTGGCGGCATCTTTACCGTGTAGGACGTCGGCGAACTCCTTGTCCTCTTTGAAATGCTTTGGAGCAAGTCTGATTTGCGGTTGTGACATTGTATATGTATGGTTTTGTAAAGAAAAGAGTGAGCAGTTTATGGAGAAGAAAAGAGTGCACGCGTTTAAATATGATTTTTTCAGCATAAACTTCGTACCGCGTAGTGTGTGGGTCTCGACGCTCGTCGTACCGATCGTAGAGGTCGTATAGGAGTGCGGGAGCAAAATTGTGGGGGAGATAACGAATGCAAGCGGAGAGCGATGAGAGTGTGAAGAGGAGTGCAACAATCAGGGTGTGAAGAGGAGTGTGAAGAGGAGTGTAATGAAGAGAGAGTAGGTGAAGAATCCAAGGGTGTGAAGAATTGCAGAGTGTGGTGAGTGTGATGAGTGTGATGAGTGTGATGAGTGTGATGAGTGTGATGAGTGTGATGAGTGACCAAGAGTACAGATAGAACCGATCGCTGTAGGTACAGAAATGTGACATTACAGGACAATGGGATTAATTACTGCAATGATGCCCTGAGAATAAATAGTAGTAATTCGGCATATAGTTGTAAATGTGATGGCATCTGCGGCAGTGCCGCCGATCGTAATTTTGTTTATGCTGCTACTGCTGCTGCTGCTGCTGCTACTCATGGCCGTGGCAGTCTCCGTAGTCACCACTCATACATGACGATGTTGGTGGTTATCTGTCAAAGTGAAAATGACAGGATGCCACGGTCTGCGAGATGTCACACTTATATATATGGTAGTGGTGTGTTGATGATTCCCTGCACGAATACTTCAGTTAAGCACTGGCATCAATTTGCACATACAACAAGCTGGCGTCCTGGATCGTCAACGAAACCAATAGCATTGAAGGTGTAGTGTAGCTCGGGTTCCGGTGTAGCAGCGACATCCAGGGAACAGGTAGACGGCTCACAAACCAATAGCTTATGTGCGCCGCCATATTTAGCCTGTAGTCTGTCACCCACCAGCTAGTTCGTCAATCTGTGGCTTTTCCCCGAATTCTAGTTATTTACACTCTAATGTCAAGACCCTCTATCTCCCTTTCGATATCAACCCAGGCAACTTTGTAATACCTACTGCACACTTCTCGTGTTTCCTATGGTGCCAGAATCTGATGTAGTGTTTATCGCTTGCAATTAATTTTCATCTGTGCTTGAATATCAGGATTCTCTGCTTACTCTACCTGTTAGTACATTAGTTCTTTTGTGTTACCTCGTCTCAACCTTCTACAGTATCTGATCCTAATTCTGCTACCGTGCTCTTATAGCCTCTCTCTTTCTATATCTTTAACTCCCACCTTATTCTCTACCCAGATTTTCTGCTCTATATCCAAAGGCATAACTTTCAGAGAGTCCGTACTGATATTTATACAATTTCAAGAGCTCTTATGAAACCATATGCATTCTTAATCTAAAAAAATCTCACTTCAGCAAAATTTCTGAAAACTTATCGTACTCAAGACTTTATTGTAAGTACTTATTCTACACAGTTCATGCTGGTCCTACTGTTCCCCTGGAGCACATCCTCCTGGTTTCCATTCAATTTTGTTACCTTCATGCTGTCTATAACAGTACACTATACACCCTTGTTGAAATGTGGTCCTCTGAACGGTCTTTCTGATCCTTTTCATTAACCAGCTGTTCCTCTTACCGACAGGTTTGGGGAACAGATAAAAATTAAACATTCAAGCATGCAATTATCCATAGAATACTGTTTCCATAAAACATTATTCTCGCCTCTCCTGATCTTTGAATATTCCATACCTACCTTAACATCGTCTTTAGAGTCTCATCGTCAAAAATGTTTCCGCTTTCCTTCAACAATTTGGCCAAAAGACTCAATGACATCTTACCATTGAAATCAGCCTTCTTTCTTAAAGTATCCAGATCATCTCCATAAGTCTCTAACATTTGCTGTAAGTATTCGTTCAACAACTTGTTTCTTGCCTCACTAACCTGGCTATTTAAGTCCCGGATTTTTTCTCCACTTATCTTTCCCTTTAGCTCAAGCTTCTTCACGTCAATATCTTTCTCCATCTCTCTCAACTGTTTTCTAATTTGTTCTTCCTGAATCCGAGCTGTTTCATCCTCTAATGTAGTGTCTTTCTCAACCTCTGCATCTTCAACACCGTCACTTTCAGATTCAGACATAGCTGACTGCGATGAGTGGGATCCCGTTTCTGCAGACGAATCCGACTCCGACGCCTCCACTCTTCTTCTCTTTCTTTCCCTTCTGCTAAGATGTTCACCCATACTAATAAATCTATTGATAGCAGGAAAATTCAGAGTTCTAAATATCAGAATCAAGTATTTCTGTGAAAAAAAAATTTCTAGCACAGCCCGATGTTCTCGCTTTGAGTTAGCCAGATTTGATCGGGATTGCATCTCAAATAATGGAAGTTTTTCCGACGTTGCTTCTGCGTAACGATGGCATTATTATGTAAAGTGTCTGATTACAGCCGGTCTTTACATCTCCTCTTAACATTCTCACAGAGTACATCATCGTTTCATGTTGTTCACAAAGTCACAAACGTAGCCACTTTAGCTTGGGCAGCCATGCAGGTCAATGGGCAGTAGGGGCACTTGAAGCTTGTCATACCACTCTTGCTCAATTTCATTAAACTCTCATTAGAGATTAGGTGTCTGCATGGCAGAATCATTGGAGGGTTTTCGGGCGTAGTTTCTTCCTTGGAAACCGGGCAGATGAAGATGGAGTGAAACTGAAGCTCGTGAGGAAGGTTTACCTCAAATGGTAGCTCATTTCCGGTGGTCCAGCTGATCTTGGTGGAATTCTTGAAGATGCGATCATATTTCATAAACGTCGGTAGTGCAATGTAGGCGGCGAGAAGAGTGTTTGTAAGTGGAGAAACTGCAGAGTGCTGTATCAATATACAGTAATCGTGACAAACTTTCTCGCAGATTGCAAGCGACGTCTTCTGGAAGTTGAGATCGTCCTCAGTCGGTTTCTCAAAGGCCAATGACGCTAGCAACTTCGATATCGTTCCCAGGTGATTGTAGCCAAACCTTGAAAACTTGTCCTTTGCGTAGACATAGGCTTCGACAGGATCTCCCTTGTTGGCGCTATATATCTTGAGAAATTGCAACTTGTGAAGATTGAACTCAAGGTCACTTCCTATTTCTTTTAGTTGTTCCGAATATTGTGTCGCCCATTCAATGGCAGGCTGGAGATCATGGTTTTGCTTAATTTCCGTCACGATGTGATCCAACTTGCTGAATTTGTCTATCAGCTCCTGTGGAACAGGTAAGTTGCAGGAATCTCCGATTTCCTTGGAGACTTGGAATTGTCCTTTTCTCAGAAGATCCATGATTATGGCTCTATCAAGCAACTTAGCAGCCCTAGGGTTTTCTTTGGGGTCGATCTTGCTGTGGCGATAAAGGTCGTTTGGATCGTGATACTGGATCTTCTCGAGCTTGCTCGAGTAGTTTCTCAAAAGCTTGTGAAGATGCTTCTCGTGCTTGAGTGTCTCGGCACTCCAGGATTTGTACTGAGATTCCAACGGAGAAAAATCTGCCTTGTCATCTGGAAGTTAGTACGCCGTACACTATACGTGAGCGATATCGGTGGTTTCGTAAGTGAGAGAAGCAGAGATGGTGGATCTGGCTTCATGAACACTGTGACTGTGAGATCTCCCAATTATCGGGAGTTGAGGCCATTGGAAAAGCCTCAAAGGGCGTCTTCAACTTCGGTTTTTTTTTTTCTGTTGCCAACTCCTGGACCTTGTGCTGTATGTGCATGTCTAGCTAGGGTCGACTAGCCTCCCATGAGCAGAAGATGAGAGGCATATATGGATTCTGGATTTCACACTAAATTCATGGAATACAGCAGCTCAAACTCAGACTCCCACCACCACCCCTTTCCTCTGTTGTCTGTCAGCCATTCAACTCCACATCTACTACTTCTACAAGATCCACTACTCATGCATTAAGTCAGATTACTTACCCTTAGCCAATTCCGCCTTTGCATTTTTCAGCTCTGTTAAAAGTAGCTCTGAGTCTTCTACAATGCTCTCGAGAGACTTGTCTTCAACTAGCATTGAGATCTCTTCACTTAACATTCTTGTTCGTTGACTCATCAGAATTTATGGTGTGATAATCGGAGAAAAAGAGTGTTGCATGAAATTTGGTGAAATATGCTGGGATCATTAACCGCGCTATCTGTTATCAATGTGTGGCGGTGCAGAGAGAGAGAGAAAGAGAGAGAAAAGCTTCATAACACAACAAAGGCATATCTAAGGAGTTCAGGGCAAAGAGGCTGAAATGAATGTGTTTCAAAGAGTGGAGCTATTGTTGTTAAGTATGTTATCTGCTTAGATGTAGAGAATTTTTGGGTTCTTGACAGGGAGGAGAAGAGCAATCTTCTTGGGAAGAGAAATCTTCTTGCGATACTAGACGCTGGAGAGTTGAGGTGATTATTGGTAGTAAAAAGTAGTTACAGAAAAAGCGATTTGTAGTATGAAGTATTCGAAGTTGGATATGGCGTTATCTAAAGCAATATTCTTGCATGATAAGCTGTTTGAAGCACTTCAGTCTGCATCAGCCGTAAGTTACGGTTTGGTGGGTTGCTGGGGCTTGGTGGCTGTCGTCTATCTATTGGCTGTACCCTGTCGCCGACGTCTTCAGTTGTTTGTTGGCACTGTAATTGATCGCTGAGTATGGGCAACCTGAAAGCTGGGGAGTTTGCCAATTATCTAGCAGTTAATTAGGCCGCAGAGCATTGAGTATATGCGTTTTTTTGCGGCTGCTTCTGGCAATCACAGCATCAGTTCTCCAGGCTTTGGCACTAGCAGGCATTCTTATGGTTGGCATAGCACAAATTAACATATTAGCTACGAGATTTTTGAACACAAATTCATATATTACCTACGAGATGAAGATGCAGATACCTGGCATGACACTCCTGGCAACTCCGGGCGTTCGAAGCTGTATACTGACTTGTATGGCACCTCTGCCACCAATCGCTCTATCCAGTGGAATCCTCCAATTTGCAAAATTCCTTACACCTTAGTACTTTGCTATAGGTTTCCGGTCGTACTGTCTTCTCTATTGCCACGTACATCCACATCTGTTCGTTTGTTTTTTTCTGTCGTATTGGTTCAACCTGTATCTGCAAGTTTCACTTAAAAATAAGCGCCGGACAATTTTAATAATTTACTGTGTAGCGCCGACCTCTCTTCCTCAAAGTAATCAAGCCTCTTTACCCCTTCGTACGCTACACTACTCCAAAATGTCTTCCAGACTTTTCCTACTTTGCATTGGCATCTCCCAGAGCTCTTCTACTCACTTCTACTCTCTTACACCGTTGCTGCCCGCTTTTTTTCCGCTTCTCCATCTCCAACGGCTTCTGTCACTTCCTACCACACTACCTGCTCTCACTACTACCCTCACCACTCTCCCCACACTTCTCTACACACTTCACACTTCTCTTCTGTATTCATCATTCACTTTCTCCTACATCTCCACGTTTTTTTTCTCTTTATCACCAACTATTGTTGCCCCTTACCTTGTCTGCTTTTTCTGATATTCCTTTATGGTTAAGTTCATCGACATACCGCTCAAAAAAGGCGACTCTGTCGACTGGGTTCGTCCTCTCAAGTCTTATCTTTCTCAGATATACGGCTCATATGCAGACTTCGAAGACGAGGTGCTTCAGTTCAACAAGCTTCGGACAGACATTGTTCACGCTAGTAAAGATGTCATTGCAAGGGACCTCTACTACCGTTACTATGGCCAACTAGAGTTGTTGGAGTTGCGAGTTCCCTTGGATATGCTAAAGCTCGAGTTCACCTGGTACGATGCCTTCACCGACTCCAAGACCTCCCAGCACTCAGTTGCCTTTGAGAAGGCCAGTATCCTCTTTAACTTGGCCTCGCTACTATCGTGCCTCGCTGCCGAGTCCGCCGCCGACGATCTGAAGGTCAGCTTCGACTACTTCCAGAAGTCTGCTGGCATATTCCAGTTCATCCAGGAGAACTTCCTTCATGCGCCCTCTGAGGACCTCCAGGTTGATAGCGTCAAGGCGCTCTGCAAGTTGATGCTTGCCCAGGCTCAGGAGGCCTTTATCTTGAAGTACCTCAGCTCCACCTCCGCCGTGAAGGACTCTCTCTGTGCCAGGTTGGCCAAATCCGCAGCTGAGCTTTACAAGGCTGCCTACGACATGCTTCTATCTCTAAGAGACTTTCCTTCCTCCACTGGAGACTACTGCAAGTTGAAGGAACTCTATTTCGAGTCTTTGGCACATTTCCACAACTCTAAGAACTACGCCTCAACTGGGAAATACGGAGAAGCTGTGGCCAGCATGAAGGCTGCCGACGATGCCTTGTCCGGATACAGACGTTTCTCTTTCTACTACAACCCTGACTTCTCCGATATTCTCAAAGAACACTACGAGGCTGTCAAGTCCGAGTTCAAGAATCTCGATAAGGACAACGACTTTATCTACCACGCAATGGTGCCGAAGCCTGCCACCTTACCTCCTATCAAGCCTCTGCAGAGCTGCAAGGCGATTCCACTAACCGACCAGAAGATTGATTCCGTCGTCGGAAAAGACCTTTTTGAAAGGATCATTCCAATGAGCGTGCACGAAAAATCTTCTCTCTACTCCGAGGAGCAAGCACAGGTTTTAAGAAATCAAGAAGACCGCTGCCAGACTGCCGACGAAGAGTTCAAGTCGACATTGGAGTTTCTTGATCTTCCAAAATCGTTGGTTCAGCTCAAAGAGCTTTGTGACTTCTCCGAATCCGAAGCTGCACCGCAGGCTTCTGTGGACGATGAAGACACGATCGATCCAAGAGTGTTGGCAATTGCATCTGAAGTGTCGTCGGAATCCAGCGTCGACCTTTCTACTGCAAACAATTTTAGGAAGCAAATACAGGAGGTTCTTGGCCAGTGTGACCGACTCTTAAAGGATGATACCGCCAAGTACGAGGCCAACAGGTCCAAATTTGGGGCTTCTTGGACTCAAGAGCAGTACCCAGCAGAGTTGGTACAGATCGGCCAGGAAATCGAGAAAGCAAAGAAATCCTTGGCAGATGGTGGTGCAGCAGACAAGCAGATTCAAAAAATGTATGACGACTATTCAGTAGAGTTAGAGAAGTTGAAACTTGGTCCTTCAAGTCCGGCTTTTCTTGACAGCTTCAAGGAAAAGCCGGTTGCTGAAGATCTAGCGCAGCAGGTTTCGTTACTTGATCTCGACGATTCCACTACTAGCACAAAGGCTATTAGGCAGAAGTTGGATGGAATCGATTCGACCTTGCAGAAACTCCATTTATTGCAGAAGGAGCGTTCGAATACATTGTCTGACTTAAAGACTAAAATACGAAGTGATAACATCTCTAACTTGTTGGTATTGAACGAGGGAAAGACTGATTTGGAGACCTTATTCCAGCAAGAATTGCAGAAGTTTAAGCCTTACGAAGAAAGAATTGCTCTCACTGTTGATAGCCAGGTTGATTTGATTAATCAACTCAAGAAGTCAATGAACGATGTCTTCGACAACCCAACAATTAAAAAAAACATGAAAAAAAGAGAGGCTCAAATGAATACCAAGAAGGCCAGGACCGCACGCTATTTGGCGGCATATGAGCAATGGAAGACATATGTGGCCGGCTGCAAGCAGGCTCCTGCCTTCTATAAGCAGCTGTTGCAGTTTTCCACGAATTTGAAGTTTAAAGTCGAGAAATACGTCAGTCAGAGAGTCAACGAAGCAAACCGATTCTGCCAGGCTTTAGAATCGAAGGAGACAACTGAAAAGCAGATGCTTCGACAAAGTCTGAATGAATACAACGTCTCTCCAAACACGTCCTTTTCCTACAACCGGTCCTCGATTCCCCAGATACCGCAGCTACCGCAGTTACCCCAGAAACCCCAGAATAATGGCTACTACGGTTCTTCGCAGAATGGTGGATCCTTTAGCACTCCTTCAAGCCGGGGCTCCTTTACTTCTGCACCTCCCTTACCTTCAAAACCCCCAAGTCAAAGCTCTAACGCAGATATATACAGCACCCCATCCGCGTACGACTCGTCGTTGTACTCGAAGTTTGGACGGAAATGGCAGTAAAGCTTGAGGATTCTTGGAGCGGGGTGACCACGGCATTGGAACTATAGTCTGATGGCTATTTTTGGGGTCTCTTACTTGCCATAAGAAACCGCCAAACGCTACATCTCGATTTAGTACGTGTGTAATAGTGGTGCAGACCTGCTCTCGCAAGACTGCAATCAATCAAAAAAAAGCAGCAATGTACTCGCTCGGGTTGTTGTTCTTGCTTTGCTGCTGCAACCCTACTCCTACCGCTGCTCTTTATCCCAGAACCTATCTATATTGCATTTATACATCTAAAAAGTCCGCTGCCACAAGCAGTTCTAGCGCCATTTCTGTAGGAATGTCGAATTCCGGTACATCCACCAGGTCCTTGTACTTTAAGTTGTAGTAGAGATACTCTATAACCTTCTCGAGCAACACTGAGTCCAATTCATGGAGCTTAATTTCGTTGGTGGACGATTCCTGGAAAGAAGTATTAAGCATCCCTTTAAGTGTGCCGCTTACCATGGCAGCATCTTTGGTGATCTTGAATTGATAGCCGTCATTGGATATTAATGTAACGTACGGGTTTTCCACCTCATTATCATCCGACATTATCCTGCATATAGAATAAAAAGAGTAAGAGAGATAGTGATAGAAAGTACTTAGTGAAGGTAAGAACCGCGACGAAAAGTACGGATGATCACTAATTAGGAATAATTGAGTTCTGTCCATTAGTGCTATGTTGGGAGGTGGAAGTGGCTATAAAAGCTTGCAAAGTGGAGCTAAAGACGAGGTGACTAAACCCAGAGTAAATGAAGGCACAATTATGGGGCAGAAATCATGAACAGTTGATACAGCTGAAAGAAATGAGTTTTCCAGCCCCAATACTTCAGCTAAGAAGGACATGAAGAAGATCGGCCGACTGGCTCGGAAGCAAGACCCGAGGCATATATGCTTCGAGTTCTCCAGCTGGCATCCTCCTAGGAAAGTTAGCCCTGTGTCTTAAGTTTTACATGTTGGTATATTTTTTGGCCGTAAATTTTTAGTTTCAGTTGTTCCTGGAAGTATTCATCATCCACTCATTCACTCTTCATTGTAGTGCATTATTTGCAGTAATTTCAGAATCTACGAGGTCTTCAGCTTCTGCTTCTGCACAGCAGGCAGACCACTTGTTATTCTTCAATATCTGCTTTCTTCCGTCTATTTATTCGTTCACCTGACCTCCATCATGTTATCTATCATCTTCGCTAAGGATTATCGCTGGCTTCCCGAACAGGAATTCTTCACTGCCCCTACCTGCTTCTGCTATAAACCGCGCACCTTTCTCTCCACACTGCTAAAGCTACCTAACATCTTTCATCAGATCTTTTTTCTCCTGCTGTTCACTGTAAACTCTTGCTTTCACTTTCCTACTGTTCTACAATGGTCCCTTCCAATCCAAGCCTTGGATGGGAGCGCTTGGAAAATGTATTCTACCGCTCACGTGTCTGCTTCGAGCTCCAATGGAAGGCTGATGACGAAGAACTAGATCTCTCCAAATATATAGTTTCTATCGGGCCTTATGCCTCGGTAATCGCTACGTATTCCAAAGAACCACTTTCTCAGTTGGTCACAAAGAGCTCTATTGATGTGTACACCGGCTCCGGAGTCCAGCTGTGTTCGTTTCCTTGGCTTTCTGCCAATGGAGATATCGTTGGACTTTGCTGGACTTCAACATCTCACTTAGTTGTCATCACTCGATCTGGCAAGTTTCGGGTTTACTACAACTTCCAAGGTGACTTCAATGAATACGATCTTGCCACCGATTCTCCGGTGGCGGAAATAAGGTCCTGGGGCAACGGTTTTGTTGCTAGATTCTCTTCAGGTAGATTCAAAGCTGTGTTGAACTACTCCGACGTCTCTCCCATTCTCTTACCTGAATTGCCTGATTCAGGCGTCTACGGATGGACTGTTGTTCCCCCTTCAAAGAGCAAGCCTATAGAGTTGCTTTGCTCCACACAATCTACTGTCTTTGTGCTCTCGTCAAAAGGAGTCGTCGACACCAAGTTTCAGGGAGGGCCTTTCCAGCTCATGGCCATTCCACCAAACCACGATTTTGTCGCCCTTTACTCCCATTCCACCCAGCAAGTCTTCATTGCTACAATTGGCCTTCAGCGGCTCTTGAACGCTTTTCATTCGGACAATGAGTCTATGCCGCTACAACTTGAGTGGTGTAGTAATGACGCAGTCATCGCCGCATATAGTGACGAACTAAAACTTATAGGACCGTCGCAGAACTCGCTTAATTTTTACCTTGATTCGGTTGCTTTCCTGAAGCCCGCCTCAGACGGACTCTTCTTTCTAAACAAAGAAAAGCTCGAGTTTCTCTCCAGAGTGAATAACGTCACAATGGAGACATTTAAGGTTGGATCTACTGCTCCCAGCGCCATCCTCTTGGATGCAATCGACTTGGTAGACAAGCATTCTCCAAAAGCTAATGAAAACATTGACATCATCAACGGAAAGCTCATTGAAGCCGTGGATAACTGTATCCGAGCTGCAGCAGAGGAATTCTACCCGTACTGGCAGAAAAAGCTACTTCGTGCTGCAGCATTTGGTAAGGTTATGATAGAATTGTATAACTCTGAGGAATTTGTGGAGACATGCAACATTCTAAGAGTTCTAAACATCGTTAGGCAACCCGACATTGGAATTTTCTTATCCTATGCACAGTACCAGGAGCTTGGACCCGAAAATCTGATTCAACTGTTGCTTCTGCGACAGCAACACTATCTTTGCCTGAAATTGGCAGACTTCTTGAATTTGCCTAAGGACAAGATTTACATCGATTGGGCCTGCTGTAAGATAAAATATGCCACGGAGATGTCCGATGATGAGTTGGCTACTTTGATTGTCAAGAGATTGGGGGACAAGCATGTCTCTTTTGCTTCGATATCCAAGGTTGCATATCAAGAGGGAAGACTTCCTCTTAGCATCAAGTTGCTAAACAATGAAAATGAGACTTCAAGAGCTATACCCTTGCTATTGGAGATGAATCAGGACGATTATGCTCTATTAAAAGCAGACGAGCAGATGGATGCGGATTCCATTCTCTATGTCCTCATAACTCTTTACAACAATTTAGGAGTGACACAATTCTTTAAGCTTTTGGATAACAAGAAAAATAGTATTGGCCTTTTCCTGGCGGACATGGCCAAGGACGACCAGAAATCCCTCTACGATTACTACTACCAGGATGACTTCATTCCTGGACTTGCGGAAATTGAATTACATAAGATATTTGAGAGAGACAGAACCGGGGATGGTAGCCTGGAGGCCAGAAGGCAAGATCTTCAGAGGACCTCGAAACTTTACGGAAGGTCGAAGTTTACTGAGTTCGAATCAAAGCGATCAAGGGAAGAGATCAAAACAATTGAAACGCAGGCAAAATTGAGAGACCAGGAGTTGATACCGAATGGAAAGTACGAACCTATATTGAAAACGATTGAACGTGTCATAATGGTGGATCTAAATAAAGCCACAAAGCTGCATAAGGAGCATAAGATATCCGAAAAACAATTTTGGTTCAAGGTGCTAAACACACTTGCCAAAGTGCCAACGAAGAGACAAGAACTTTACGAGTTTGCGACCTCCAAAAAGTCTCCAATAGGATATGAGCCTTTCTATTTGAAGTTATTGAATGTTGGAGATAAAAGACAGGCAGCATTGTATGTGGATTTATGCAGCAATCTGACATACAAACAGAAGGTGAAGTGCTATCTTCGATGTGAAAACTTTAAAAATGCAATCGAAGAATCTGCCAAGCATAAAGATGTTGAGTTGTTGAATGGCATCAAGGGATTGACAGAAAACACGTTGTATATTCGGGCGATTGATGATCATTTGGAAAGGATTACAGGAAGAAGGTGAAATGGAGAAATATGTTGACAGGAATTAAGGGCATTGTATGTATATCATATCAGTATAATATCTTTAAAATATAAGCATACACGAGGTCTCGAGGGGAGGGTATCGTAGATGGTTAGTTTCCTTGACGAAATTACGATACATTGCGAACTATAATACATATGCGATATCTTACTTTTTAGTTTGGAACCGGCCACCTTTTATTATTCCATGGCTGATGCCTTCTTCACCAGTTAACCAGCTCGGAATGGTCTGTGGGTCGACCACCCCACCAACAGCCAACTCATGTAGTCCAGCAAAAATGTCATTTCCATAAAGACGAAGACTAACTGTTGGTGGATCTGAGGGGGCGGTAGATTTTGAGGGGTCCATTATATCGAACTCACCATACTGCACAGGAACAATAGAAGCATACGGGTTCTGTTGAGAACTTTGGGACTCGGCTGGCGCCACAGGCATGTTTTCTAGATTTTCCTGGTTCTTTTTCCTTTTTTTTTGCTTCACTTGGTAAAACACCTCTGTCTCTGGTTTTTTTCTCAGTGACCCCTTGAACCTCAGCTGTGCTATCTGCTTTCTCTGTTCTTTCTTGTCTGTGGTGAACTCTCCCGCCTTGTCAGGATTTAGAACTATATGCTTCTTTGGGCTACCTAGAGGGCCAATGTCGACAGTGCCATCAGCATAGGGGGTCCAGCTGCCTAAAGAGCTGCCGAATCTCGAAACTCCTTTAAGAATATGCATGGCCTCTAAAGTCTTTAGTGGAGTCTCGGCGGTTTTAACCAATTTGACTCGCCGGAGAGGCGAGGAGAGGGTCATTTCAACAGCCTGGAGGATCAACTTCGATGCCAAATCCTCCTCATTTGCGGCTGAGTGTATAAGGTTTGGCGAACTGGTTGGAATGGCCAAATAGTAAGGTTTCCTGGAGATGATGTCGGGGATGCGCTTTCTTCTGGACGACGGAGGCCTTTGGTGATGCGGCAAGTGCGTGTACTCGTACATCTGTATACGAATGATTATTAGCGGAAGAACGTGATGACGACATATGTAGATGTGGGTTAGGTATAAGTTGGACAAGTTACGGATCAAGTGATCAAGAAATGATTGCGGATCTAAGGAGAATATGAAGTCGTCCAGCTGGCCCTCCTGCAACGATCCAGACGCCCCAGAGACAATTTTTGCCTGCGATGAAACCCAGGAAAACGCAGTCGGCTTGTCCACGAGTAGCTGAATGTCTATTTGAGCCAATTGAAGAGCATTGAGGCCGTCTGGATAGTAGTCAACAAAAATTCGGTCAATTAAGTCACGTTTCCGAAAGGATTTTGATGTTTTGAGCAACTCAAGCACCGACTTGAAGTCTTGCACTATGCTTTTCTGGCTGATTTTTGCCTTTCTCTGCCCCTTTGACGGTCTTGGCTGAGTTATTGGAAAAGAAAGCCACAAATGTACAAGGTTGAAAAGAGAGTCTGTAGGAAGCTTTGACAGTTCTCTGATGATGTATGCTGTTTTTACAGGAGGAATATAGCTATTGGAAAGAATCCCTGAGCTTCTTGTCTTCATCTTCCAGATGAAATTACAGACGAAAAAAAAAAAAGATGAAATAATGAAAACAACAAAGTGAGAATAGGTTTATAGATTTGTTAGTGTTTCGCGTACGACAAACTATGTGAGATGAAGCAACTTGAAACGGTGTGGTGAAAATGGTGGGAGTGGTCTATGAAACTACAGGAAATCAACCGTACAGATTTTTGGGTAAATATTACGGTAATGAAGGCTATACAAAGCCTATTAATGTGTTAGAATGACGTTTGTAGGTGACCCTGAGAGAAGTAAGGTGCTAAGCAGATTCTGGAGCGGCTCCAGTATTGGGTAGCACTTTTTTTAGATTCGTACATATGCCAGGGTTGGAAGCTACCTGGCGGTCCTTTTCTTGTATCTCTCAGCCTATTCCACTACAGTTTCTCACTTTATCTAGCACCGTTGATTTCTTAAATGGCGTCTTTGATCAAGTCCTGGTATCTAGAATTCTTGGTGGCCTTGAAAAATGACGCCTTAAAAAAGCCATCTTTTATGCAGAAGCTCCTCGGTTCCGATATTTTCATCCCATCTTCATCACTAACCTTGAATGATAATGCCTTCCCACTGCGATGCAAGGTAATCGGTGCAAGTTTCATTTGAGTTAAATGTGAATGGCGTCAAGTAGATATCCGTTTTAGCATATCCTGCCTGATTGGTGCTCCTTGGAGTCATCCAGAAAGTCTTCTGCCACATGCACCAAAGCAGAACCAAGAATATTTACATTTATCCACTGCTTCTTAGCTTTTAGTAACTTACTTGCTGGTAGATATATAATCTCTGTTGGTAACGCTTATTTATTATCCTCGTCTATTTATGGATGTCACTTACGATGCAATTCGCAGCTACCAATTCGGGATGGGGTTTACTTCCATTATTATTTCCTCGAGAACAAATAATTATAATATTTAATCTTTTGCACTTTCCCTATAAGATCTCTTTTTCATAATTGTTCCAGCCTCAAATGTGTAATCTCGATGGCACTTGTTTTAGTACCCCAGCTTGTCTTGACATCTGCAGCAGGAACAAACCAGCTGCTATGTGACTTCATAAAAAAACACTCTGCCTTTCGTTATAATTTTTTATTTTTTTGTTACTCTTTGCAAGCTCGAAATAGCTTGTGTTCTATCTCTTCGGTTTCATGGAAGTGCTCTTTTCCGATTGTTCAGTTCTCCACCTACACCTATCACCTTCTATATAGTCTTAACCGTTATACCATGCACTGAGCCGCACAAAAATTCTTTTTTTTTATTCTAAATTTTTCACAAAAAAAAAAAAAAAAAAAAAATTTCGGCTGAAAAGTTCATCATTATCTTAGTCTGACTGTCCAGCAAAAAATAGAGTAAAATGGCTGGTAAAGAAGATAAGACTTCTTCTGCAGTCTCCGAACCTTTTAAGGCTAATGATACTACTGTTAAGGATGACAAGAATTTAGTTGCAGATCCCGGTTTGGATAGAAAGACGTTGTTTGTTAGATCTATTCCAGCTGGCGCTACCAACGAAGAGTTGACGGAATTTTTCTCCCAATTTGCTCCCGTCAAACATGCTGTTATTGTTTTAGATAAGAACCAGGAGTCAAGAGGATTTGGATTTGTTTCCTTTCCCACCGAAGATGATTCTTTGACTGCATTACAGAAAGCCAAAACTAGTAAGTTCAAAAGCAAGCTTTTAAGGATTGACATCGCCAAAAGAAGAGAAAGGAACAAGGGAAATCTGGACTCCGTGAAAAATGCCGCTATAATTTCAGAAAAGAGGGTGCTACAGAAAACTGCCAGGATCATCATCAGAAATCTCCCTTGGTCTGTGAAAGACCCAAACGAGCTGATCAAAATCTTCAAGAAATATGGTGCCATTAAGGAAGCACATATCCCGAAGAAGAAGGGTGGTAGAATGTCTGGCTTTGGATTTGTGACTATGATGAAGCATTCCAGTGCACTGAAAGCAGTGAAAGAAAGCAAGGATCTGGAGATCGGTGGACGTAAAGTGGTGGTTGACCTAGCTGTTGATAAAACATCTTGGGAGAAAGAAAAGGAGAGAAAAGAAGTGCAAAAGGAAAAAATCCAAGAAGCGAACGAAAAGCCAGAAGTTGGGAAGAAACAGAAAAATGGAGAAGATGAGACTGATACTGTTGACCATAAGCAGACTACTGAATCAGAAGATTCTGAGACTCATGAGGACGCAGATGATGACGAAGAAGTTGACGAAGAAAAGCTTAACTTTGAGCATCCTAAGCTAAACCGTCAGGAGAAGTTCTCCATCTTCATTCGTAATCTTCCTTACGATGTGACATCCGAGGCACTTGCAAATCATTTTTCGAAGCTTGGACCCGTCAAGTACGCTTTACCTGTTATCGACAAGGAGTCGGGCCTAGGAAAAGGTACTGCATTTGTGGCATTCAAAGAAAATAATGCCTATGAGCAGTGTCTTTTGAATGCACCACATGTGGCTCCTGATTCCGTCTTGCTTCCAGATGATGTTTCCCCGTTCTATGTCTTTGAAGGCAGAATCATGCAGATTGCAGCTGCTGTTGACAGGGACTCTGCTGCTAAGCTAGCTGCAAGGCATGCCGAAGCCCGTAACGAGTTGTTCGGTAGATTGCCTAAGGAGAAGGATAAGAGAAATTTGTACCTTTTGAACGAAGGTAGGATTACTGAAAACTCTAGGCTCAGAAAGTATTTGACGAAAACAGATATAGATATCAGGGAGCACTCGTATAATCTGAGAGTTCAGCAGTTGAACAAAAATCCAAGTTTACACCTATCAATGACCAGATTGGCCATCAGAAACATTCCAAGGTCTATGACTGAAAAAGGTTTAAAGGCTCTAGGAAGGAAGGCTGTCGTTAAGTTTGCTGAAGAGGTTAAGGAAGGTAAAAGACAACCATTGAGCAAGGAAGAAATAGACAGATCGGTTGGTCATAGGAAATTTCTCTTGGAAAAGATGGGATTACCTACGGATGAGAAGCTAAATAAGAAGCATGGTGTCATCATTCAGTCAAAGATTATAAGAGAAGTTAAAGGATCTGGAGACTTTGGACGTTCCAGAGGCTACGGTTTCTTAGAGTTTAGGGACCATAAATCGGCTTTATCATCATTACGGTGGTTAAACGCACACGAAGTTACTTTTGAGGAAATGACCATGGGAATGACTGAAGAACAGAAGAAAATGGCTCAGCTAGATGGCACCTTACATAAGAAGAGACTTGTGGTTGAATTTGCAATCGAACATGCTAAAATTGTCAGAAGAAGAATGGACCAGTTCGCAAAGAATAGAATCGCCTCTAAAAAGAGGAAACTCGAAGATGAAGAGAGAGACGAGGAAGAGCAAAGAAGAAGAAATGATCCAGAAGAGAAGGTCAAGAGAGTTATCGGAATGAAGAGAAAGAGAAGAAAGATAAGACAAGTAAGAGAGAGCGGAAATCAAGGAAACAGTGGAGAGAGAAACTCCAGAGGTAGAGGTGGTAATGTGAGCAATAGAGGTGCTCATGGAAATTTCAGACAGAGAAGAGACGATAGAAATCACAGACAGAACCGAAACATTGCAGCCAAGGCCGGAAGACGTGGAGGGAAAAACTAGTATAGATTAATAGATTTCACTGTAAACTAATTATATGATATGCGGTTATTTCGATAAATATGAAAAGAAGTCGCTAATGAAGAAACGAACACCAAGGTACCATTAAGTTAATAAGACTGATTTATTTAGATTAATCGTATTGAATTATATGCGGTCTATTCAAAGACATAGGAAAGAGTTAAACTTAAGGGCGGACAAAGAGAAGAACAAGAAACTAGTAATTCTATTACCTTGCCTCTCCTCTTAACTCCAGTACGTCCCTCATTTCGAAGAAGCATTCTTTATGTCACTTCCAGATCTCCACTTTAGCTTAATTAACCGGTCAGTATCCTTCCTTCGAGAGCTAAAGACGGGCAAATCAAAATTAAACAATAAAAATTCTGGAAGGCACTTGTTATATCGTGGTACTCAATGATTTCTCGGTGGCTGCTTCATAAGACTCATTGTATTTTCTACCCAACGTTCTGCTCCGCCTTCCATGGCCATTATTTCATATATGGATTTTCCCAAGACTTCTGATGGTTGATATCCTATCAAAGCAGCATTTCTTGTAGAGGGTATACGTAGCATTTCTCTTTCAACTTTCCATCCAAATAAAGTGGCAAGATCCTCGACGTGATCAACTAATGCTGCGTACCTGGAGCTCGATGAATACGATGTTACTTTGTTATGTCTCATTTTATGGTTTCTGTACCTCACTTTGTCACCATTCAAATTATGAGAGCAGCATGGAATGACCAGAAATGGATATCCCAGCAAAGGTATCCAACATGTCATTTCATCAGAATGATTACCAATCAAAAAAGTATTTTGAGGAAATTCCGCTGTATTCACCTTGGATGACGATAACAGTTCAGCACTCGAATAGCATTCAACAACCTGGACCTTATTAACTGACGACTCATCTCCCTTACCTTTATGATGCTTTTGCCCTTGGAATTGTGGCTTTGTCCTAATTGGAGCTCTGAAAATCAATCCATTGTCAGTCAAGCTTGGGTTTATGGCACGGACAGCAGGATGAGGTCTAAGCAAAACAGCCGGAATGATCACCTGCTCTTTGATCCTATCCTGCACCTGCTGAGGGTAATGAGTCCATGACTTTCTTGCCCTAGCATCGATTCCCTTACCTTTATATCCCTCCATCGTAAGAATATAAACCAAAAGGCCGTTTCCACAGCCTATATCACGAAATTCGAAAGACTGGGGGTCAGGGTAAATTTTCCTCCAGAATTCGATCAAAAATGCAGCAATTGCAAGATCTTCGAACACATGCTTTCGAGGATCCGTAGATTCCTGCCAGTTGTCGACCAGCTCCTTGGCGTATTTTTGCTTCAACATAATATATCGGTCTTGGAAGACTTCTTTGCTGATAATTTGATCATGGTTCACCCGCTTTATGTATCCGTTCATGACACCGATTGAATGCTTCTCTGCAGTCAGTAGTAACCTGTGGGCTATTCTAATCGGCCTTTCTGTGGGGTTCATGGTTCGGTACTGCTTAATTTCGGATTTTTCGAAGGGACAATAATGGATCGATAGTTTCCCGTTCTTGTAAAGGATTGCAATGGACTTGACAGGGGGAAGGTAAAATGGAATGTCCTCTGGGGAAGACACATGCGGGTTATAGAGAATAACAGTGGAATTGTCCTGGCTATTGTTCATTATCAAGCAGGTTTGGTTAATAATGTAGTCCTTGGAAGGATTTCTCGGTATCATTCTCCGGACAACTTTCAAACTAGGCTGGAAATGCTCATCCAATGGAGCCATTCTGAAGTCCAAGTCATCCAAGTTACGAGTAAGAATTTGCGCATCCTTAGGAGTGTGCAGTAGCAGTTCCTCTGGGTTTTCATTGATGTATTTATCAATGGTAGGCTTGTCAGAATCGGAGTTGTAGATGTATTTGTAGCTTTTCAAGGTGTCCGATCTCAATATCACTGTGGAATTGATGTTTGGGTTGTCTATCAGGTTAGCCATCGCTTTCAAGAAGTGATGAATTTTGAAGTCCACATCTATTTCAAAGATTCCACACCATTCAGCCCCTAAAGTGGAAGGTTTTTCCCTGATGTTGGGGATTTCAGACGGCTTCAACGTCGACTCAAGATTCTGCCTTGGACCCTTCTTCCATAGCAACTCCTTAGACGACAAATGTCGATGAGGATCCTTCATTTCATTACTTTTCAAATCTCCATTTTCAGCATCTACTTTAGCATTTAGACTTTTGGTCTCTTGACCTTGGTATTTCCTGTCATCAGTTTCAGCATCTTCCTTTGGAATTGTTGTCTGTATATCCGTCGCTTGTTTGTCTTTTTCACCCATCTATCCACTAGAGCTCAGAACATGCAAAAAAGTTATTTCCATGTTTGAGTCACAGTTTTAAAGCGGTTAGTGAAAATTTGTGTGCACAGCCCGAATCTAATCGAGTCATGGTGGTGGAGAGGATTACGGTAGCAGGAGAATTCATCTGAAAAGCGATCGATGGTTATGTAGAGAATCCAATCTTCACAAATAACGAAATGTCCGATATTAAGGTTTGTGGGAGATGACCTATTTTTGCGGTGTCTCTGTGGCCTGACAATCGGTTTTGGCTTTGCAGTTCTGTAGATTCTCCTTACGACCATTTTTAAGTTAGTGTTAAGTAATATCGCCTAAGTTCCAGTGGCACAAGCTTGACAAAGAAAGCGTAGAGATATTTATGGCTACTATGCTAAGTCTTAATAACTCTCGAGAGAGGTACATCGACTTTACGACCTGTGAGCCAAAACCCTGTAATATGGGTGACGCCAATGTCCGGAAATATTGACGATCACTGGTTTAGAAACAAGAAATGCACGCTAGAAAGACCGGTATCAGTAGTATGTGTAAGAGAAGTCTGCTGGTCTGGAAAGAAGGAAGAAATCGTCTTATCATCTGAATTTGCAAAGAACAGCTGGGAAAGTACTGTCCTACTTAATTACGCTTTCTGTTCCAAGAGAACTCAATTTGCATTTATCGTCAACAACAGTTCAGTTGTTTGGTATCAAATGACGATTGTGACAATATCCGAGGCTCGCTACATTCTGTTTTGTCATGTGCTATGCTCTCCTAGTAAAAACTATCTGTGAATTTATCATTGCCATCAGCCGCCACAAATTATCATACCCAAATTCAAAGCTTGTCTTCCATACTGTACCTAACTCTTTTAACTTGTAATGACTTGTTATGTTACATTTCGGTTCCGATGCATTGGATACATGCTACAGAAATCGGTTCATTGCGATGGCCTTGCACTGCCATCTCCAAGCTCGCGGTAAATTTCATGCATGATAATTCTCAACTGAAAAATTGTTTGGTCAACTCCGAATACTGATTTTAAAGCTTGAAAAATCCAAAGCAAGAGATCTTAGAAGGTCGAAAATCACTATAGGTGGAATCTAAAAGGCTACATAGTTTAGCTGCTTATACTGAAGCTCTAAGATCTCTAAACACATTGTACAAGTCACAGGTTATCAAATTCATAGTCCTACACTGTTCTCGTTTCTAAAATCTCTTTTTCGGCCTCCCATGCATCAGCCACCACCAGTGATATCCATTATTGGAACCACAGGTGTCGGAAAATCCCAATTAGGGGTATCTTTGGCCGAACATTTCAATGGAGAGATCATCAACGCCGATTCCATGCAGATGTACAAAGGCCTAGACCAGATCACCAACAAGCATCCACTTGAGGAACGTCATGGAATCCCCCATCATATTATGAACCATATCTCCTGGGATGAGGAGTATCATATTCATCGGTTTGAAAAGGAGTGTTTGGAGAAAATCCAGGACGTTCATTCTCGAGGAAAAATTCCGATTCTTGTAGGCGGAACTCATTACTATCTTCAAAGTGTATTGTTTTTGAACAAAACAATCGACACCGAAGATCTACAAAATACTGAGGGCTCCATATCTGCTGATCAGCTCCGGATTTTGGACAACAGCTCGTCGGAGCAGCTACACGATCTTCTATCGAAATATGATCCTAAAATAGCTTTGAAATTTCATCCTCATGATAAAAGACGGATACGTCGTGCACTGGAAATATACTTTGTAACGGGAAAGCCAGCCAGTGAGTTTTACAAAGAGCAGAAAAAACAGCAAGAATTTGCTTCGAGGCTTCGTTTCACGACAATGTTCCTCTGGCTCTACTCTAAGATGGATGTTCTAGACGAAAGGTTGGATATGCGAGTGGAAAAGATGATGCACCATGGCGCTTTACAGGAACTCACCGATCTCTACGATTACTATGAGCAGCTTCCTGATCCAAAGCCTGGAATGGACCGTGGGTGTTTTCAAGCGATTGGATTCAAAGAATTCCTGCCATACCTAACCACCAACCCAAAGCATTCTCTTGTGGATCGACCGCTTGAGGATGTTCTAGGAGATAAGCTATTCACTGCATGCTGTGACGAGATGAAACTACGGACTAGAAGATATGCCAGAAGACAAGTCAAATGGATCAAGAACGCACTAATACCAGACTTGGAGAGTGAAGCCGAGCATAACTGGTGCCATTTCGGTAAGATCTACATCGCCGACGCAACAGATCTTTCTCTTTGGAACAAGAATGTAGAGGACCGATCGATATCAATTACCAGTCAGTTCCTTGAAACGTTCAAGGTTGGTTCTGATGTACCGCAGTGTCCAGCCTCCTTGCAAGAACTCCAATTGATCAAAAGCAAAGAGTCTTTCGACGAAAGTAAGTGGATTCAAAATACTTGTGACATCTGCAAAGATAAAGATGGCAAACCTTTAGTCTTGGTTGGTGACCAGTACGAGATCCACATGCACAGCAGAAAGCACCATAATAGGGTGATGAAGCTAAAGAGAAGAAGAGAGTTTGAGGAATGGAAAAAGAGCAAGAAAGAGAAGAAAGATGAACCTAATGATAGAAGTTGAGTGCCGTTGAACTTTATGGCAGAGCACCAACTTCCTCTTGTATAAACAATAGATTTATCCGCATCGCAAAATTAAGATAGTAAGAAGCTACTAAAGAAATAATTTGGTTGTCTATGAAGTTCTAGGATTTTTTTGGTCGAAAGCTATGAGTCGTAGACAAAAACAGCCAGTGCTAATTCTGGGGTAATCTTGCCGAATCACTAGGTAGCACTGTTGCGAGGTAGTTGTTTTGACTCGAAAAAGGAGTGTTTTAAACCACAATTTATGCGAGTGAGCGGTAGCTCCGGTGGAGAATGCACACAATCACCGACGAAAGCTCAGATGCATTGCATATTTTGCAGGCGCATAATGGATACATCTTTTTTCGAATGTACGATATTGGTATCTGAAGGTCTCTGTCAAATGTTGTGTGCCCAAAGTGGGGCTATTGTGAAAGCGTACTAATAATTACAGCTTAATTATCAGAGGCTAGCATCTATCGTTAGGAATGAAAAGTACGCAGTTGCTGTTTGACCCGACGATCAAACAGGGTAGCAAGCCCGATGTTATGAGAGATTGCAACTGTCAGAATTTGTTCATGCAGCTCATTCTAAAGTACTGTGCTACATAGATTTATTACGGTTAGATATCAGCCAGGAAAGCTGAGCGGAATGTGAGAAAAATAGAGATGCAAAAAGAAACCAAAAATGTGGGAGAAAAGCTTAAGACAAAAAAAAGAAACAAAAATAGCCTCATTATGCTCGGGGGAGGCAACATGGCTGTATAGATTGATAAAGGAAAGTACTTTCCGAAAATTTGTGTAGACAGCATTCCGTATCATCATCTGAAGGACGAAGCAATCCGAGCCATGTGCATGCATCATGATAAGGCTGGATCGTTGTGTAGTAGCTATATTTTCAAAAGCTATATCCAGTCATCCGTTTTTAAGATGATTGCAGCTGGCAGTAAACCTGGGTTGATACTTGCAATGAAATTGCAGAGTAAAAGAAAACATTACATGCAGAATTGTGATGCTGTGTTCTTCTCGTCTGCATCATTGCTTCTAAATTCGGGATATTTTCCTTATTAGAGGGTTGATATGCATATGCACACCGTAATTGTCTGATTTGTGCGAAGTTAATCACTCAGATAAAACCTGCTCTGCGGTACAACAAAGGTTTTCTTTTTTTTCCTTTTCTGTCCTAGTTGGAGCGTTACCTGTTGTTGTTTAGTGCTAGAGCAGTTGATGGAGCAGTCAACCAGCACACTACAAAGTAAATTTTGTGGGAGCCGGAGTCAAGATGCAAAGAAGCCCACCGATCGCACTTCTCATTCATGCATGGAACTCGATTTTTACCGGGCTCACACAATGCTGTCGAAATAAAATGTAGGTAAAAATTGTGGGTGGGGGATGCCGTTTACCAGCTTGAAGCGTTAAAGAATGTTACAAAGCTAGGTCCCCACATCATCGATGTAGTCATACAATTAGACGCAATTCAATATTGCACCAAGCTCTTCCTGATCACCTTCTACCTCTTACCGTATGTAAACTCAGCGTATATTACTAATTGTGTATTTACGTAAAATAATAAATCACTTTTCAGACAATTAAATTAAGCTTGCGAAGCCTCAGCAGACTTCTTCTCGGTAGAAGAGCCTTCGTTGTTGGACTCGTCGTTAAGCTCGACAACTTCCTCCTTGACCATTTTCTCTGCTTCATCTCCTTCGTCTGCCTCTTGAGGAATGAACAAGTTCAAGAAAACACCCAAGAAACCGGTGACGGCGAAACCAGTCTCCATCACCAAAGTAATGGCATTGAAGAAACCAGAGAGGGCATGGTTGTCACCGCTGTATGTGAAGACGTAGTCGAACCAGTTGGACACTAAGACAGCACCGAAACCGAACATTAAGGTACAGTTCAAAACGAATCTGTCTCTTCTGGTGAAAGGAGTGGTGGAGATAATCTTCAAACCGGACACAGCCACAGCAGTGAACAAGAATGTAGTCATACCACCCAAGACTGCCTTTGGAATAGCGACCAAAGCGGCAGCAAACTTGGAGAACACACCCATGATGACCAAGAAGAAGCAGCACCAGTAGCCGACAGTTCTAGAGGCGCACTTAGTCAAAGCAATAACACCATTGTTCTGGGCAAAGGTACTCATAGGAGGAAGGGTACAAAGACCGGCAAGGATACCGTTGCAACCATCGGCCAAGACACCACCTTGGATTCTACTCTCATACTTTGGACCGCTGACAGGCAATCTAGAAACATCACAGGTAGCGGTGATATCACCAATGGCCTCCATCATCAAGACGATATAGCAGGCAAGGAAAGGAAGCACCAAAGGACCATACACCTTCAGTTTGAATGTGTGGACCCAGATGAAAGTAGCAGCTGGAGCAATATCGATATCCTTATGGGAGAAGTAACCGCAAGCGGCGGCAACGATACATCCCACCAACAAACCGCAGATGACGGCACAGGACTTCATGATTGGAGAACCCCACTTTTCGCAGAGGATAATGGTGACGTAGACCAAGAAACCTAGACCAATGAACTGAGCAGAACCCCAGGAGTAGCCCTTGGCACACGAGTTGGCCTCGTCCATGCATCCGGAACCACCAACAAAGTCCTCGAAACCGGACAAAATCAAATCCACACCGATAAGCAAGACGACAGGACCGGTGACGACAGGAGGGAAGGCCTTCTGCAAAGCGGCAGGAGGCATAAAGGAAAGCAAGACTTCGATAAGACCACAGCAGCAGGAAGTAGCGATGATGGCGCCGTATCCGTCGGGACAAGGAAGCTCGGTGCCATCGGCGGCAGTTTTACAGAATCCAGTCTTGTACATCATAGGAATGCCCTTGGAGACAATGGAGATGGTGGCAAACGAAGTACCAACGACGGACACTAATCCGGTACCCAAGTAGTATGGAGTGCCAAAGATGTGGAAACGAGTAATCTGGATCGACGACAAGAAGCCAGATGTCATCAAAGACACCGACACCAAGTACTGCTCCTGGGTGGTGTCCAAGTTTGCAAACGTCGAGATCAAGATAGGAGGAGTGGCCAAACCAGCCAACATAGACAAAGAATGCTGGAGACCCAACAACAAGCCCAAAACCACAGGCAAATCATCCTCCAAGCCGAAGAAAGGCTGTGTTCTCTTCTTGAAGAAAGGCATCGTAGGCGTGAACAAGTATGCGTAGTCGTAGTCTCCAAGAATACCTTCCTTGGTGGTGAACTTGGAGAAGAACTTGTTCACCTTATTCTTGACTCTTTGACCCATAGGAAACTTATGACGTTCGTCGATCTCTTCCTGCATCTCTTTCGAGATCTTAGGCATATGCAAGCTGAAACCCATGTTGTATTATACTAATATTATGGAGGACGAAAGCCAGCAGTAGTTAGCAGAAGAAAAAAGGAGCACAGGAAATAAAGGAACAAACTGCTTGGAGGATGATGGATGTATATATAGAAAAAACGGGCTGGCCGAAAAGAGAAGAGGCAAGGCCGCAAAGATAGTGCAGCCAGGCAGAACAACGGGAAGCGAACAAAAGAAACTAACCCTGCGCCAGCGGGTGCGCGGTGCAGACAGCCTCTTACACAAAAAAGAAACGTGTGCGCATAATTGCACCGGGCCCCGCCAGCCTTTTCAAGGAGTTTTCCGGTGCGGCCTGGCTGCCTGACTGCTGAGCCAGACAGCGCTTCGGAGTTGGCCTGGCTGTCGGAGAGTCGGCTCGTTCCTGGTGACAGGCGACGCCGAATTCGGTGGCAGACGAATCCGCCGCTTTGGGCATTTTTGGTGCCTAAATCTTCTGTCCTTCAGCGTGATCCTGGAGTACCCCGATACACTACAGCTCCACTGCATCCAACTTCAGCATCTGTACCAGCTCTCTCTGGTGCACTGTTATCCCTGCTGCAACTGTCACTGCCACCGAGCGAGCATGCAGCTCCTGCATCCTGATCCTCCCAAGCAGCACCACCAGATCTCCTCTGTCTCCACCCCTGAGCAACACCCCCTGATTCCTTGCCATGCCCCCATCCTGTCTGGTATCGTGGCTTCCCCACCAGGTCGCCTACCCCCTCTTTTTTCTTGCCCCGTAGCATTTCACCAGCTTCTATCATGCTATGCTCTGCACACCGCACGGCGGGCGCACACCCTAGAAGCAGCCTGCCCTGTGCAAAATTCTTTTCCCCACTGAAGATTCTTCTACCACCATATGCACACAGAGCAGGTCGATATGTTATTTCCTTTTTACAATACTCCAAACACAACGTCAACATTCAGCCATCCAATGAAGGCCTGCCTTTCGTTTCATCACCCGTCTGACAACTGACAGACAGTGTCACTCCGCCTACTCACGGCTACCTGCAGCTCTCTACTGGTCGGATATCTCCGGGCTGTACCATTCCTTCTTTTTTTTTTTTTTTTTGTAGTTCCATTTCGTTCCTTTTGTGTGTCTTGCGGTTCGGCGTTTACACACTTATCTTTTCTCGCCGCTTCCTGCTCGGGACAGACAGCCTGCCTGACCTGGTCGTCTGCCTCCCACCATCTGCAGTAACATGTTACCAGTAATATGTACCACAGTCGCACAGCACCGCATAAAACACTTCTAGTATTCGTCTGCATTTGCCTACACTCCCATGGCAACCTATTGCTTCTGGTTTAATGCTTTATCGGATGGATTCCAACGTTTTAGGACTTCGATTTACCCCTACCCCATTGACTCTTATCTTTGTCTACGCCTGTCGCCCAATCAGCCCAGGCCAAATGCCCCAAAGCTTCGGCGAATCCCCCACTAGAAATCTTCCTGCAAGTAAAAAAAAAAAAAAAAAAAATTTTTAATTTTACTTCTGCGGACGCCAGCGCTTATCTGCGACAGAGCCCTTCCAAATCCGTCAAATCTTTTCTTATCTGCCAAACTTCAGTGGTCGCTTTGTTTCCTGTCTAATGTTGTCAATCCTGTTGTCAACTAGCAATTCCGGTGCTTGTATGCTTTTCTTTCTTTTTTTAGGTGTTATATTTTTCCTGTCCTTCTACATTCTTCACTACTACCCATTTTAAGAGTAGTATTCGGGATACCTCTCCAAAAAGATGTTGCTCTCTCAGTCCTCTGGATGCATCCTGCATTCCTATACACCGGGCACCCCTTCCGACTTTCCCCGCCTCGGGCTCCTGATTTCTTGCCTTAAACACCCCGTTTCCTAATATGCCCATCAGTAGCATTCCTCTATTATTACGTAATGTATCTTGCTTCTGCCTGTATGTCTGGAATTTTTCACTCTATACAGTCCAACTCTCCTGTGACATCTTTCCATATTGGGGATGCTATTTCCGCAAGGCATTATTAACTCCCCGTGAATACGAGGAGTGACCGTCGCGGGTGTCAGCTGTCTATTTTGCATGTGATATTTGTCACGTGTGAATTGTCCGTCATCTACGTCTGGTCAAGTAAGATTGCCTGACAACTGGCATATTGCTCATCCTCGAAGTCTTCGTTTCTGGAGATGTATCACACTTTGGCTTCCAAAACGATTAAATATTTATGGTCGATTCTTTCTGTTGTTACTAACTAGTTTCTTTTTTCCCTCTCCGGTGACTATTGACCACTTATCATACAGCTTCATCTGACGCTGCTACCACCACTCCGCATTTATTTTCAAGCATCTGCAGACCACTATTCAGCTTTATACTTCTTCTTTTTAGTTGTTTCCGTAGTCTAGTTTTTGGTCACCATGCCTGGCCTTGGAAGCAGCTGTGACAACTTCGGTTTGCTCTTTCCAATGTTGGTAGCAGCGGAAACGTCCAGAATTCTCGCATCATCTGGATCCATGAGGCTGGATCTACTTAAAAGCATTCAGGATTTCTGCTTTTGATCTTTTTACTGAAAAGAATCATGGTATGTGTGGCCAAGTTCTTGATTTATGAGCACCTGTCAAAAGTCTGCCTCTGAAGCAGTTCAAATCTTATTCATGTTTTGTATGGGCGAGCATATGATACGTTTCACTGCCTTTCAAGACATTCATTGAACTATTTGGGTCATATTTATTTTGTTTTCTGCACTTCTATCATATTTTTTTCTCTCTGAATCTCGTTTTACTTATGTGTCCAAAGGCTGCTACCTTTCATTCTGATACTTTTCATTCTGCTTCGTTACGCCTTGCTGGTCTAAGTCTAGTTATTCCAATTGCTTACTTTTTTACTATTTGATTTCTTCTTACTCTTACTATATTTCAGCTGAGAAAACTTGAACTTTTCACGCTAGCAGCTTCTCATGATGATTTCTGACGTTGCGTAGTCATTGGAAACTCGTCAACAGCTACCAGGTAATAGTGCACAATTATTACTGAATATGGCATACTAAAGATCTATGCACATTTAAGAGCTAATCTAAGCCACTCTGGGCATACAATGAGATTAGTGACAACTGAAATTCGGTGCAATATTACTTCAAGTAAATATTGAATGCTGATTTGCGCAGCGGCTTCGTGTATTCTTCCTTCGCTATGACTAGGCCTATTATACGTTTACTTCGCTTCAGCTCCAGCTATATTCAAATCTAGCCCTATAAATGCAAGAACTATAAGTTTAAAAGGGGTTATAGACGCAATGTATGCTTGTACGACTTTTTGTTGGAATTCTGAAGTAGTGTTACCCTCACTTATGCATGAACTTCGATAGTTGTTATTTTGCATCAGGCTTCTCTCCTTCCAAAACACCAGCCTTATCATCATACATTCTACAGCTCTATATCAAACTAATTAGTGATAATTGCAATATTTTGTCTCCGTAGTTAATCTTGTCTTTAGTCTCTACCTTGACTAGTTCGGCATTTACCGAAATTTATTGGTGCATGGGTGTTTTATCCTTGCTCACGTGATTTTTCATTTTTGTGAGTATCATCTGATAAGACATAGCTATACTTCTTTCTTCAGCAGACGGTCAGACACGATCGGTACCCCTTCAGTAAACATGAAAAGCAGGCGGGATTCATCCTCTGAGGATTCTTCTTGGGGGAAACGTCAAAAGGTTCATGATTACGGCGGCTATACACTAGTCGGCAGTCCTGCCATAGATTTAGTTAAACTGAACACATTAACACCAGAAAGTTTCTACCAGCAGTATGTTCTCAAGCGAAAACCAGTATTGATAGATGCGTCTGGGTGCAGTAATACTGAAATCCATTGTCTCCTCGGAGTAGACGTAAACAAGTTTAGGCCTGACGCACTAAAAGAGACTTTACACTATGAGGAGGAATTGCAGGTGGAAAAGCTGGTAAATGGGGGTTTTGGATCCGGGGTTGATCGCCTAAAGATGAAAATTGATACTTTGCTAGACAAACTGATGAATGACAAGGATACATGCTATTATTTAACCACCCAGTATGATGAAGATGACGTCGATATTCAACAAGGCTGTGCCGGCAAAAGTAATATGAATGAAGATGATGATGAAAACGACGATAAAAACGACGATGACTGTGACGATGACGATGAAGATGGAGGCAACGAAGATAATAAAGATGATATATCTGAAGATGAAGGAACTGACACTGGTTTTGGTGTTGCAATGGATGGTAGTAGTGATTCTGAGGAATTCGATATGGACATATCAAATTTGCATGATGACTACGCCGAGTTGGAGGAGAATGATGATGATGCTGAAGATAAGTGGGATAGAATACGGCTACTGTACCAGAAGCCGTTGACAAATCTATTCAAAGAACCAGAAATTCTTCCACTCACTCCAAAAATAGCTCCCTTCTTTATCCCGCAGCAAATAAACCTTTGGATGGGCAGGTCAAAATCAAAAGATAACGAATTCAGTCCTGCTTTGGGATCTGGTACTCTAGACTTAGGTATGTCTATTCCTACTCCTAATGCAACCTCCACTGGCTTACATCACGACCATGCTGATAACATTTATATCACAGTTAGTGGCCACAAACGGTTCACATTGTTCTCGCCTGATCTAGCTGCTAACATGTACACTGTTGGTCACATTCGCAAGTTATTCGATTCTGGAATCATTGATTACGAAAGAGACGAAAAAGCTCCCAACTGGAGGCACCTTCGTAGTGACGGATCGATGGAGGAGGCGGATATGTCTTTGGAAGAGGTTAGGAGTAAACTAGATCCACCTTCCTTCAGCAGAATTCCTCCTTCATTATTACATTTGGACGAGGTAGAAGACCCAAGAATGCATGAAAGAATGTTGCAATATCTTCACACTACTTACCCATTGTTGGAAAAGGTGATGAGCCGAAAGCTTATGGTTGATTTGGAACCAGGAAAGCTTCTCTATCTTCCAACTGGATGGTTTCATGAAGTCACTTCATATGGAGGTCCAGACTCTGATATTCATATTGCTTTGAACTATTGGTTTGAGACTCCGGATGGAACCAGTTTTAAGAAACCTTATAGAACAGATTATTGGCCCGAAGACTTCAAGAAAACATTAGATGCAATCGATTATTTTAAGAACGACTAGATGTGCAGCTTGGCGATGAACATTTGAGGTCTCTGTTGTATAATCTAGATATCAGGTAGAATATGTATAGTAGAATAATTGTTAGGAATCCACATTTTTAGAGTAGTGAGTTATTGCCCATGGAAATATTGTCGTTTATTCGTAGATGGCATTTTTACTTCACATTTTCAAAACTTTATTAAATTTCCAGGTACCTTTGTCTACGGAATATTTTTAGCTTTTCTTCTTTTCTAATAGTCTATCATCAATTGTGACCGGCATAGTTGTAGACTTTGAAAATGAATCTCGGCAATTTCCCAGCTACTTCCCTCATTGTGGCTTCTTGGGTCCTATAATCAGTTTGATATTAAAGAAACTAAGATATATGTCAATTCATTCGTCAATCACAGTTCCAACACAAATCCGAATCCTTCGCCTGTTCATTATATTGTGCAAGGTGTGTTTGTCTGAATCAAGCCATCGGTCTGATCATTGCCTAAACCAACATGATATAATGTCTTCAGGTATTAAGAGGTGACTACCAGGTGTCTTGATAAGATAGCTGGGTCAAAAACATTAAATAGAACATTGTAATTCAGCCTTAGCCGCTTCTAAGTAATTAACCATCCCCTTAGTCTATTATTGATGGTCTTCATCAGCCATCATACCAAAAGTATAGCCTCGCACGTTCAGGTAAAGTCATTAGGTACGCCCGTAGCAGCAGCTGTGGCTCTATTGTTATTTTCAATCCCCCCAATATAGTTTCTACGGCATCTACTTGATGATTGGTACCTCCAACCTCTTCTCCTCTGTCTTTCTCTTCTACAACCTCTGCATCGTGCAAGAGTCTTCCGAAATCCTATAGCTGCTACCAAAACCTGCTACGTCAAGTCCGCTGCTGTATTTCCCTGCCTAAAGTTACATTTTCTTTGAATACTCTTTTCCTGTCCTACTTCGCATATAACATTCACTGTCATACCCCAATTTCGCTGATCGATAATCCAGTATTGTCTAATCTTTATAGCTTATCGAACCTGTCTAACCCTTTGCGAAAGCCACACGCTTATCATGGCGCGCAGCCTGATCTCCAACCCTGATATGGGCACTGGTTCAGATCCTAACTGCATTCCTAGAACTCGATTGGTGATATCCGTATCTCAATATTTATGTACATTCGGTAATTCCAGTGCATGCTTTTTCCACTGGTCCGGGAGGTTCCGTAATCGAAACATGCCGACTTTGCTTATCGCCAATAACAACCCTCTCAGAACACCTCGCACCAGGTGACTGTTTTCGGCCCCACACTCTCAACACACAACACACACCTTCTTTTTTGGGAAGCAGGTTACCCAAAATGGAAACTAAGCCAAATCGATAAATAATCTGAGCTTATTCCATTAATTTCATTTGTTCTTTTCTTATTGTACTTGCTTTAACCGTCAAGTTCAGGAAGTAGGTATCTCCGTGTTTAGACGATATTACACAGGCTATTTTGTACGCAGCAATTCCACCATACGCTTTTTTACCGCTCCTAATTGGCGTACGAAAATTTCCACCTTTTGAATTCTCTTCATATTGATCTACTTATCATCCTTACACTGTCAACTTCTTATCGATACTCTATCCAAACATCAGCCTTCATTCTGTCAGTGCTGGTATTCATCGTCTCGCCTCTCATCACCTCTTTTTTACTAATTCTCTCTAGCTATCCTGAGTATAATTCTCCATCTACCCACCATTCCACTCTCACATTTGTCATTCCTTCTTTATTGAAACTATCGAAGGTGGTGTTCAAATCTCCAGATTCTTTCCAACCTTTTTCCCCGTTGTGCCTCCGTTATCTTCACGTCAATTATTCAAACTCAGTTTGAAGAACGACGACCGGTTTTGGTTCATTACCTCCAATCCTATCTCTGAAACTTCCTGTTGGATTTTTTCTTTTTCCGTTTTTTCGTCCTTTTACGTCTAGCGGCTACACTATTCCATCATGTCTGCCACTCCATCTGATTCTGCAGCTTCGTCTGTCGGCAACAACAGGCAGCTGGATGTTTCCACTCCTGACTCGCCTGAGAGCAGAAGCGATAGAAGTTCTACTCCTTCGTCCACTGCATCCACGGCTGCTACATCGGTCGATGAGTCCTCCGATCTAGCCAAAGTTGCGGTGAAGAAGGAGACGAAGGCTGTTTCTCCAAAGAAGAAGAAGAAGAAGATTCATAAGTCGTCTTCTCGCTCTTTGAACTACGCAAGCGGTGTTTCCACTACTGTGCCAGTCACAGGCGAAAGACCACGGCCTGCAACACATCCAAGCCTGGATGACCATGTCTTGATGGCTATCTTTGAAATTCTGTTCGACAACGACCCAGATTGCAAGGGAATGACCGTTAAGCAAATCTGCGATGTTCTTGTGCAGAACCATCCAGAAATGGCAAACCTTTCCTCCAAGACGTCGAATCTTGTTTCCGCCAAGTTGAACGCATACGTCAAAAGGGTCGAGAAGGGTGACAAGTCCATTACCTACGCTCTTTCTCGTGTCTGGGCAGACACCTCTCCTCGTAGAATGGTGTACGTCTACAGGGGTATTCTCTCCGATGACTATCCTGAGTTTGTCCAGAAGGCTATCGAGCGCCAGCGGGCAGAATATGCTGCAAAGGAGAGTGAAGATGAGCCCGAGTTGGTCCACAGATCCAAGTCGAGATCGTCCAGATCGTCTACTCCAGCTGCCGTGGAAAACGAGCATACCCCATTCCTGGGTGGATCTCTAGACTTTCCCCAGCTGTCTGTTCCTTACTCTTCAGCTCCGGTTACTGCCGCCCTCAGCGGTTATGATGTCATTAAGTCGGCTGAAGAGGCCAAGAAATGGAGTCTTCGTGAATCCGAGGAGATGAATGAAGACGAAGATGGCAACGAAAACGGAAATGGAAACGACGACGATGATGATGACGACGAGGACGACGTTTGTGAGACGTTCCGGCCTTCCTTGCTGGAAGACGAGGAGGTGTCGGAGCTCTACGTGCGCAATGGCTATTATAGAAGAGCTTCGAACGATTTCTATAGACAGGTTCCTTCATCTCTTGGAAAGAGATCCAAATCGATGAGCTTTATCCACTCGAAACGCCCAAAAACCAGCCATTTGACCGCTGCTGCCGTCACTCCTAGAATAAAAACAAACTCCATTGCCGATTCTCCTAGTGCTTCCGCTGCAGTTGCTGCACTTAGAGCTGCTGCCCTAAACACTTATAACAGTCCCGTCAACGAGTCGGTGAACTCGATCACCAGTTCCATTATGGCGGACACCACGATCGAGCCATCCATTAGCTTGAAATGGCTCGAAACTGTCCGATCGGGATTCCTCAACCAGGATATTCAAAGTCCCGAAGATGTGTCTTTGGCAGAGCTTGACGTTATGTTTACTTGAAGCAGAAGAGAATGCTGAATGGGAAGATTTTAGGAGTTGCTGAGTCGATTACGTAGTTTTCTGCTTTTATTTTTTTTGCCTTTTGTACTGTACAATTTACTTTGGTCGGGTATTATGATGAAAGAAGTAGAAGTGTAGTGAAATTAAGTGGGGGTTGTTTTGGCATCTCTTTTGCAGCTGAATATTCAGTCTTCATATGTATTGTATCTTACTCTTACTCTTACTCTTACTCTTCCTCTTCCTCTTCCTCTTCCTCTTCCTCTTCCTCTTCCTCTTCCTCTTCCTCTTCCTCTTCCTCTTCCTCTTCCTCTTACATAATCTCTTACGCACCGACGCGTTTCTTTCTCTCTTATTCATTCATCTTCTTCTTTTGCCTATAAGACTGATGGGAAGCCCATTCTTTGATCATTCCCTTAAGACTACTACTTACAAGCATGAAATATCATCGTCTTCTTTGTCTAACCTGCATGTATCTCAAAGAAACGACTTCGTCACTTTCAAGTCTCAAATAAAGGCTGTTTTCAGTGAAATATCCGATCATTCTGCTTCAAAGCTTTACGGAGACTTCCAGAACTGTGAAGACATTCTAGATCAGGCTGCTAGTGCATACTTAGACCATCCTGAAGTCTACCAGGTTGCAGAAACAGCCAATACCCCGGAAAATCCACTTACAAATCTGCTTTCTGGAAGGAAAAGTCATAATGGCTCAATCATAGACGACAGAAAGAGGACCAAAGTGCCTTCTGGTGCTCACATAGAGAAGAAAAGAAAGCTGGATGCTGGTTCGGACCCCTTACTTGGTTATAAGTGGAAAAAGTACGTTGGTACTTTGAGTATTGAGTGTTGGTGTACCAGAACCATGTATGGCACCAAGGAGCTCAAGCAGTCTCCTCTAATTCTCACCAAGAATGCACACAACAACAACGTAGTCTATGTTAATTCGATCAACCCGTACTCGCATTTCAAGCGGGAGATCGGCCGGTTCAATGAGGATTGTGCCCGGGTTATGGCACCTCTATTGGACGACGACATCGTGGTGCTTGTTCCTAGCGTCTACTTTGTGCCAGAAAGCATCATGAGAACTGGAGATACTTTCATCATACAGGCTGACTGCTATTTAACGTCAAATCTTTTCATTTCGGGCGAAACTCTGGGGGAGGACTTTTTGCAGGCTTTCCAGGTTTCCCGAAGGAAGGACGATGACGGCCTGGATTCGAGGCTGATCTCCAGAAGAAATTCTCTCCTTGGTCTGTTTCAGATGCTTTCATTGGACCCCCAAATTGTTGAAGTGGATGATAGCAGTAGCGATGATAGTGGATTGGAGGAGGTGGAGCGCAATTTCAAGAATGCTTCCCAGGGAGATTCGGAGTCTTCGAGCTCCAACTTGTCTTTGCACCAGCTCAAGAACCTTTATAAGAGTACACAATCTGACTCCCTCGAAATGCAGCTTCCCCAGACTTATCCTGATGACTTTAACCTTAGCCTACGTCCGTATCAGAGTCATGCTCTCAGCTGGATGCTGCAGAGGGAAAGAGAGTATTTATTAATTGGTGCAAACAATGACTCGATAGATCAAAATAAGAAGAATCAGAGCATCCAGGAGATGCTTGCAAAGCAAGAGCTTTCCAATCCCCTCTGGAAGGAGTATAAGTGGCCGGTCATTCCATCCCGCATCAGTCAGCAAAGCTCCCTTGAGACTACTGAAAGTACCTTCTTCATAAATTTGTGTGACGGATCATGTTCTCTTCAACGACCCACCATCAAAACCAATTGTGTCGGCGGTATTCTAGCGGATGAAATGGGTCTTGGTAAAACCATCTCTGCGTTGTCTTTAGTCCTAACTTGTCCCCAAGATTTGTCAATAACAGATAAGAGCATGGCCGTCGATAATTATGCAGCAAAAACGACTCTAATTGTCGTTCCTATGGCTCTTCTTACACAGTGGGAAAGGGAATTTCAGAGATCCAACAATAACCCTAGCAATCGGTGCTATCTTTACTATGGTTCTGAGGCTTCGGAGAATCTCCGTTCTTTGCTATGCCTCAACCGCAATCCGCCTAAAGTGATGTTTACCACCTATGGAACAATTCAGAACGAATGGTCGAAGTTGGACCGTCTGAGTGGTCGAAAAGGACTATTTTCTGTCAAATTTTTCCGAGTCTTTCTCGATGAGGGTCATACCATCAGAAACCGGTCGACAAAAACTGCAAAGGCAGTATTCTCCTTGAATGCTTCCAGAAAGTGGATTCTTACCGGCACACCAATTATCAACAGGTTAGAGGATCTATTTTCTTTGATTCACTTTCTGGAGTTGCAACCGTGGTCGAGTCATACCTTATGGAAGCATTTCATCACCGTTCCATTTGAAACAGGAAAAGATATCCCATTGGCATTTAATCTTCTAAAGTCCATTTTGGATCCAATTCTTCTAAGGAGAACGAAGAATCAGAAAGGACCGGACGGGAAGCCGCTTGTAATGCTACCACCAAAAGAGGTGGTAATGGAAAAATTAAAGTTTAACGAAAAAGAAGAGGTTATATATAACTGGCTTAAAAATAGGGCAGTCAAGTCTTTCGATGAAAGTCTAAGAAAAGGTCTATTGTTAAAGAATTACTCCTCTATCCTCACGCATCTATTAAGATTAAGGCAGGTTTGCTGCCATGTCGATTTGATCAAAAGTGACGATGATCAAGCAGTATTAGAGGAAGAGCTTGGTAAACCTGGCGATCAAAAAGAACTCGCTAATAAATCAGATAAAGAAATGTTAAGTATGGTGAAAAAGCTAGAAAGACAGGAACAGGAACAGCAGATGAGTGTAGAGGAAACTGGAAGATTGAAAGATGAGATTTATGCATTGTACCCTGATTTCAATGGGATTGAATGCTCCATTTGTACAGGGCCCATTAAAATAGAGACTTGCGTCATCACTGAATGCAAACACTGTTTTTGTCAAGCATGTTTGATGGAACATTTTGATTTCCAGTACACCCACCAGAAGAAAGAAGGAACAAAAGTGCTTTGCCCAATGTGCCGTTCGGAGATCAATAAAAATCGATTATTTCAAACATTTTATTCCCAGTTTAAAGAGATTCAAAATGATTATGAGGATGTTTTGTTAACCCAGGCACCGGCCAGTCAGAGAAAATATTTTGTTAGACCTTTCTATCCCTACGGAAAGTCCTCTAAGATGAATGCACTATTATCTCATCTTCAACAGATACGTGAAGAATCGCCTGGAGATCATGTTATCGTATTTTCACAGTTCACTAGCTTTTTGGATATCATTGAAAAGGAGCTAAAGAAGTACAGTTCTGATTTCAAAGTTTTGAAATTCGATGGTCGGTTAGACATGTTGCAGAGGCAAAAGGTGCTAAGCGATTTTGAGAAAGAATTGGATCTCAAGATAAAGAAAATAAGTGTGTTGCTTTTAAGTCTTAAGGCTGGTGGAGTTGGATTGAATTTGACGGTCGCATCAAAAGCATTCTTATTGGATCCTCATTGGAATAATGCTATAGAATTCCAGGCTATTGATCGATTGCATCGTGTTGGACAGACTAAAAATGTTAAGGTGGTGAGGTTCATCATGGAAAATAGCATAGAAGAGCGGATGTTGGATATTCAGAAGAAGAAGAACCAGTTAGGTGAAGCATTAACATTGAATGATGAGGAAAGAAGAAAGAGGCGGATTGACGAGATTAAGAGTTTATTTAAAGAGTGAGTAAATCTTTCGGGCCCCTTTACATGACATTTTATGAAGGCATCTGTTGCACAAGTATAGCTATTTATACCTTTAGCATTCTTCTGAGTGGAGAATGCATTTCTTACTATTCACATTTTTATAGAAATTTGCATGCACAATTTATAATTTATCCATTGAGCACTAGGATCAGCAATTGCTAGCTGCTAGCTGGACCTGACAAAGTAATAAGCAACCTCTAAATTCAACTTACTGTTATTTCTCTGGCCAAAACTATGTTTGGTCTACAGCATAAACTGGTGAATGTTTTAGGTGTTGTAGTAATGTTTTTATTATTATTCTAGGTGCCTTGGGTCCATTTTAGTTAAAAAGACTCTCGAACAGAGGGTGATATAAATGCTAATTTACATATCTGAACGCTCGGCCTTCCGGACTTTACCCTAACGATTCAATGGCAGCTCCCAGATTAATCCTCTATCGTCTAAAATATCCATGTCTTCAACATTGTGGGCAGTTTTCCACTCTTCTAGAGCCTTCCTGCTGATATAAAGGTGATATTTTTCGTCTCTCACAAAAACGTATGCATCCTGCTTCTTATAATAATCTTTGTACAGCTCCTTCTGATTCTCTTGATATAGCGTCTTCATATAATCAAGAGCTATTAAGATATCTTGCGCTCGGAAACCGGTTTTCTCGGATATCAATTTCAAGGATACCGTCTTTGTATCTGAGAATGGGCCAGTAGTAAATGCTATGCACAGCTTCTTAGTCCAATAGTGTATAAATGTCACTCTTCCCAAGGGAGAGAGAGGACGCTCGGGTCCACTGATAATCTGTTGATGTCTAGAGAGTTTGTAAGAGAAGTCTATAAGTTTTGTCCCTAGATGCTGCTTCTGGTAGCAGGGAATGACTAAAATGCATGATAAGTTATTGTTATCCCAAGATAGTAGCTCCTTTGAGAAGAATCCTTGTGGTGTTTGGACGCCGTCCAAGCATCTGTATATGATATAAAATTCATAGAGATCGAGATTGTAAAACACAGACTTATTGTCAAGGAAAAACTTGGCTAGAAGACACATACATTGGCAGAATAGCTTATGCTGGAACCCTTCCACCTTTCGTATCGTGACATTTCCGTCAAAGTAGGCCACTGCTCCGGGAGGATGATTCCTATATCTACAGTTATGTACATGGTTCTCCATCTGTTCAGCGTTATCGGTATACTTGAAGCAGGTCGGGCAAAAATAAAGGATCTTAACCCAAGATCTTCCTGTATTCTCCAGCTCCACAACCTTACGATCCGATGATGGAGGTCTTATGTGCTTGCCAGCAGCCTTAAAGCCAAGCATATCAGGCTCATTCGGGAGAAACAGTGCAGTATTACCAAACCATGTATCAAACTCATAGTTTCCGAGCCGGATTCGAGAAATATTGCGATAGTCAAGAGCACCGTAGTCTGAATTGACCATATTAACGGGCACAACACAAGCAAGAAGGTGGTCAGATGGTATATCTGTGAACACTTGATTCGGAGTTTTCTATTTAGAAACTATGATAGATCTGACCGTGAAATTTTGTTCTCTCACTTGGAAATGGGAATCAGCAGATATTTTGATTCAGATTACGGTCCTCTGCTGCTATTTTCCTCGGTATATCTTAAAAGAAAATGAATTTATTGCTTGTTGTACTGCCTAGCAAATATCCGATGAAATTTAGATCACCGCCGCGAACCTCACGGATGTCGTGGTATATCGTATTAGAAGTTGTTGTTAAGTTGGGCAGAAAGGACGAAACAGAAGCAAATTATACCAATAGATACTGAAGAATTTTTGTTTTCAGTCATTCTTCAAGGCATTTATCTGTGGTGAATGTACTTTGTGGTCCTGAATTACTGCTGCTGGCTCTAAAAGAAGGGATATATTAAGATTACTTAAAGAAAACTCTTTTTCATTCTGAATGGAAGACACAAGAGGAGAGATATTATATTCTGGAAGAAAATATTGAAAGCAACAAAAGTAGTACCTCTTTGTAGATCAGTGATTAAAGTTATTGAGGAACAACTTGAAGTCCATTTCCACTAGGTAAAATAAAAGTGTATTATGTAAAGAAGTTAGGCCAAGGAGAGGAAAATAGAGAAAACTACAGATGCCTACAAGCCAAAAAAGACAAAAAGAAAAAAAAAAGGAGATAGCAGTGAAACGATCTTCTGTTATTTAGGTCGGAAGTGTTACAACATGTCAAACAATAATTTGTTTAGTCCCAACTATGAATAAGAACCAAGAAGCTGAATAAAATGCCATTGAGCTCCAGCATGGTGCTCTCTCCAAAACAATTGTGACATCATTTCTCTCTTATCATAAGTAGGAAATCATTTTTTTTCCATGTTCTAAAATTGACCTGCTAAAAATACCAGAATCATTTCTCTACTGGGCGCATCTCTTAGATAAACTTTAGCGCCGAAAGATGCACTGCCTGAAATAAAATTAAAATTTTCAGATAAGTCTCTACTGTAGAACTTTTTTTTAAAATAATTGGACTGATACGGGATGGCGAAGTATGGAAAGGCTGACAATAGTCTTTCAGAAATCCATGGACAAGACGAAACCGATGATGATTCCTCCCACAGTGAGGCGGAGTCAGAATTGTTGAAGCCATTGGTTTCAGAGAAAAAGCAGAGAAAACGTAAAATGAAAGAAGAGATTCGTCGACAGCACGAGGAAAAGATCTCTAGAAACAAAAAGAAGAGACTCAGCAAGTATATAGAACATCAAATAAAGAGGGAGGAGAAAGAAATTCTTCTTAAAAAGTTGCAGGAATCAAGCATCGATTCATCTATTCTTAAATCTTCGAAGCTTATCGGTGTCGGTAAGACTACCAAGAAGGAGAAGCTTGCCGAAGCACTAAAGCTTGAGGCACAGCACAAATCAACAGCAGAAACGAGGGAATTGTTGTATGAGAGAAGAAACAGGCCTTCTTACGAGTCTGATTCAGAATCGGAGCAGGAGCACGATCAAGAAGAATTCAAATCCACAGGTAGCAGTGGATCTGGATTTAAAGATTACAGGCCACCGGCAGGAGGGTTTAGTTTTGCTTTCAAAAATGTGCCGAAAATAAGGAAGAAGCCAAAGAAGAAGAAATATACATGGAGAGCTAGACTGGAGGCGGAAGAACAGGCAAAGAAGAAGAAAGAAGAGGAATTAGATTTTGAAAGTGCGTCAGAAGAAGATGGAGAATTGGGATCGGAAGCATCTGGTAAGTTAGAGGACTCAGATGTATCAGAAGGATCCGACATAGAATCACAGAAAAGCGAAGAAGAAGGGGAATCAGATGAGCGCTCAGGAGAGGAATCAGAGCAGAAATCAGAAGAGTCACAAAGTGATGCAGAAAGCTTAGAAACCGGGTCCTCGTCAGAATCAGAGGAGCAATCTCCATCTTATCGTGCTGAGGACTTTAAAGCGTGGGCAAAACAGTCATCTACTACTCCTGTAATTGCACAAGTTCCGTCTGCTCCAAAAAATTATCAACCAACAGTGCACCCAGAAGATCTAGAAGACGATCTTCATCAGGACTTCATTCCCATAAATGAAAACTTGCATAGAAGAATAGCCACAGTTAATGTGGAACGGGATGATGATATTCAAATGGCCAGAATGCAGCTTCCTGTGTTTGCAGAGGAATACAGGATCATGGAAGCCATTCATAACAATGATTGTGTAATAATATGCGGTGAAACTGGTTCTGGTAAGACAACCCAGGTTCCCCAGTTCCTATTTGAGGCTGGATATGGATCAGAAAACTCGGATACTCCAGGATTGATTGGCGTTACCGAGCCTAGACGAGTTGCAGCCGTTTCCATGGCTAGCCGAGTCGCTAAAGAGCTTGGAAACTATTCGCACAAAGTTGGCTATCAAATTCGATTTGATGCAAAAGTTGACTCCAACACTGCTGTCAAGTTTATGACGGATGGTGTTCTTTTGCGTGAGATGATGACAGACTTTCTTTTGACGAAATACTCTGCAATCATAATTGATGAAGCTCATGAAAGAAACGTAAATACCGACATTCTTGTGGGTATGTTGAGCAGGATTCTCAAACTCAGGCGGCAATATCATGACAAAGATCCCTCCAAGTATACAGTATTGAAAGTGATCATAATGTCTGCCACTCTGAGGGTGTCTGATTTCAGTGAAAATAGGGTTCTTTTCAGTATTCCACCCCCAATTGTTCAGGTTGATGCTAGACAGTACCCAGTTTCAATTCATTTCAACCATCGCACAGCATTCAACTATATGGAGGAGACATTCAGAAAGACGTGTAAAATCCACAAACAGCTTCCAAAGGGGTCCATACTTGTATTTTTAACAGGAAGAGCCGAAATCATGACGCTAGTGAAGAGGCTCCGAAAGCAGTTTCCCTTTCCCAAAGAGAGAAAACATTTAATACCGGATTTTAGAACGTACAACGGGGATGAAGAGGTTCCAGAAATGAAGGTCAGTGGACAGCATGCTGATGTAGAAGCAGAAGAAATAGATCTTGACGTCAATGAGCTAGATGATGACTTCAAAGAGGAAGAAAGTGAAGGTGAGGAAGAGGGTTTTGAGGAGACATTGGATGAAGATCAGACAGAAAGCGATCCTTTGTATGTTTTGCCTTTATATTCTCTTTTGCCTACAAAGGAACAGATGAAAGTGTTTGAAGATCCACCTAAAGGATCAAGATTATGCGTTGTGGCTACCAATATTGCTGAAACTTCTGTGACAATTCCGGGTGTCCGTTATGTTGTTGATTGTGGTAGATCAAAAGAAAGACGGTATAATGAGGAGACAGGAGTGCAATCTTTTGAAATTGGATGGATTTCTAAGGCCAGTGCTCAGCAGAGAAGCGGAAGAGCAGGAAGAACGGGCCCTGGTCACTGCTACAGACTTTATTCCTCTGCGTTGTACGAAAGTGAATTTCCAACTTTCTCTATTCCGGAAATCATGCGTATGCCGGCCGAAAGTGTTGTTCTAAACATGAAAAGCATGGGAATCGACAATATCTCCAAATTCCCCTTCCCGACGCCTCCGAATAGATCACTTCTCAGAAGAGCAGAAAATTTGCTTCAGCACCTTGGCGCTTTAGATAAAGATAAAAAGGTGACGGCGGCAGGAAGAAAGATGAGTCTTTTCCCAGTTTCCCCTCGATTTTCTAAGATGCTACTTATTGGTAACCAGCAAGGATGTCTTCCGTACATAATAGCTCTAGTGTCAGGGCTATCAGTGGGAGATCCTTTTTTAAATGAGATTGATCTAGGCCTCCAGGTAGAGGATTATGAAAATCAGGAACAAAAAGAAAAGCAGAGACAAATGCTTTCAAAATTTAACAAATCCAGGGAGATGTTCAGCAGATTGGACAAATTGAGCGATTCGCTACGACTTTTATCTGCTATTTGTGCTCTGGATCATGTTCCGTCGGCAAAACAGAATCAGTTTGCCATAGACCACTTCCTGAGACCAAAGCTAATGAAGGAAATTCACAAACTAAGAAAACAGTTGACATATATTGTGAGGGTTCATACAAGCAAAGATTCAGTTGCTGCATCGCCAATTGTGAGAGATGAAGAGCTGAAGCTCAAGAAACCAACAAAAATTCAGGTCCAAGCGCTGAAGCAAATGGTTGCAACAGGCTATCTTGATCAGGTGGCTGTGCGGGCAGATACAATTGATAGTGAAACTAAGCTCTCGAATAGCATGAAAATTGAGAACATTGCATATATTCCTGTATATCCGGCAAAGGTTCAAGGAGATGAGGATAATGACGGAAGGGTGTACATTCATCCATCATCGATTTTGACTTCGTGTGGAGAAATTCCGCCGGAGTACTTGGTATACCAAACTCTTCAGAAAAGCAGTAGTGGAAAGTTGAGAATCAAGCCGTTGAATGACATATCTGGCAAAGCGCTAGCGAATATAGGTAAGCACAGTGGCTTAGTGACATACTCGAAGCCCCTTGGACATCCGTATGCTCCAAAGGAAGTTTCTCCGATTGAGAGAATCTGCTACGTCGTGCCACGTTTTGGTGCAAACGTAGGTATGGGTGGAGTTGGCTGGGACTTACCAGTCATGAAAGTGAGGCAGAAGAAGATATATGGAAGCTGGGAGGTTTTATAGACTGATAGTAATGGATGCTAATTAATTGCAATTTTTGAAAGTGTAGGCGTAAGGTGGGAGCAGCGGAGAATATAACAATTTCAGGAAGAGAAAGTGACAAATAAAGTATCCAAAGCCTGGTGCAGCAGCTTTTATTTTACAGCATAAGAACATGGAACGGAATTATATAATTATAGGAGAGCCCAATGATAGCCAGAGAATACAGAGCCGTCTGGCCTGGGCGTAGAGCAGACATCTCAGTTACATAGCAAGCCAGGCAGTGAGTGGTAGCCTAGACATTAAGCGCGCTAGCGCGCTGATGTGCAGCAGACGAAATATACCCATAGAAGCGAACCAAATTGCCAAGAGGGACAAAAAGCCTAACAAATAAATTACTCCAAACCAAAAAGCCAGGTAGAATACATCATATGATACAATTATACAAATTCCTTTTTTCTTTTCCACTATCTTTTCTTGGCTTTTAAAGGTAAATGCCTGTATATAGCTAATGCTTTTAAACCTCAGCAGCTCCCTTCGTCCAATCCCAACAACTCTACACCATGTGATCGCTTCAGATCCGCGAGCTATATCTTATTTTTTTTTTTTTTTTTTTTTTTTTCGATGTGTACCACACTTAGATATACTGCTTTTTCTTTTATACAGGAGGTGATATCAGGGAATTATTGCCGCTAGACAAGAGAAGATGGCAAATGACAACTCGCAGAAGCTTCAAGACTTCTTTGGGGACCTTTTTTTGGTTCTCAAAACGATCGATGAGTCAGTGAACGCGTTGACGTGCCAAATTCCAGTCAAAGAAGATTTCTTCGAGGAGGATATTCGCAAGATCAACTACTCGTTTCTCCGGTATCGTGACTCCGTCATCAAGGACAAGGCAGGAGAAGGCAACGAAAACGAGGAACAGAACGGCATCGACTTCCAGCAGCTCATGAGTCGGTCGACCAGCATCCTGGACAAGTTTGAATCTAAGGAATACAATTCCATTTACGAGATCTTTCACGACATCAAGATAGCGTGCATCTCCAGGCTGTTGCGGGTGGAGAATGAGGATGAGGCATATGCCAAGGTCGACAATTTTTACAAGGTATCCGTGGAGTTGTTGCTCAGAGAGTGCCTCAGGTTAGGACTAACTTTGAAAGAAGAGAGGCAGGTTAAAGAGGAACAGGAAGACCAGACTCCCGGAAAAGAGCAGCCTGAGGACGCTTTCGAAATGGAGACCAGTCTCGAGGAAGCGTTGGCCAGGGATTTTGAGTTGATAACGGCATCGTTCGTGAACAAGACCGGGGAAGCGCTTTCCTTCATGGCATCAGGAAACCTTCCGTTGTTCACTTCTCTGAATGCATCCAAATCAGAGTTGGACGACAGAGAGCCAATTATTGATCCGGCATTAGGTATGAGTGTCATCAAGGTTGTTCCCAACTTGAAGTCAGATCAACATGAGAAGCTGCTCTATCTTTCACCCAAGAGCCAGATGCAGGTGCCAATTCTAAAGCAGATATTGGAGAACTACATGCATCCCAACTGGCTTAGATTGACGGTATCTCAGTGGCTCAAGCACGGTGAAAATGACTATAACTTCTCTTTCGCACCTGTTTACGATGAAAGCAGATCCACCATTTCCAACGAATGGAAGGGCGTGACTTGGCTTCAGGAAATCGGCTTCAAGAGGTTACAAGATATCAAAAAGGGCTATGCTGAATTGGTTGAGGGTAAAGTGGTGAATGGAGAGGCCAAGAAACAGATCGAGGACGAAGAGGAAGAGGAAGAGGATAAGAACGAAAAAGAGATGGTAAAGAAGGAGAAAGAGGTTGCCGACAAAGAGGAGAATTCGAACGCGTTGATTGATTTGAAGAACTTGCTCACGTGGAATATTGGCCACAAAATTGAGGAGGACGAGGAGAGTATAATCAGAGAGGATTCCGTTCAGAAGGAAATCAGTAAGCTTTTGCTAGAACTAAATGATCTCAGAAAGGCCAGGGTCGACTTCCAAAAACGCCAGATGCAGATTCAGGACCCAATATTGAACCAGCAATCACAGCAGGGCTTTCACCCTGGATACAAGATTAGCAAAGCTTCCAAGCAAGAGGTTTTGAAGTATCATAAGGCCAAGAGACTAATAATGGGGCTTCTAAAGAGTAAAAACATTAGTCCAGAGGATTTAGGAATTCTACTCAGCACGAAGATCCCAGTATTACAGCATAATTACAGCGGTACTTTACCTTCATCGTTTACGAGCAGATACACAGGTTCTTCAAAGAACAAGAGAAGAAGGTAAGCCAGAGTCGGTGTATGTATAGCTAGAGTTTAGACGTATGTATAATAAGATAAGGTAAAACGAGATTTTTCTGGTAAAAATGAATTGATGGAATTGGGAAAGAGAAATATCACTACAAAAAATGGCCTAACGTAACCGAATTGGTGTGCAACCAAGGCAATACTCTACAAGGAATTCATGCAGGGGCAACTGGTACTCATTCTCTATTATACATGTATTTGTAGTATGCCATAATCACATAAACTGAGTCTGCGTTGTAGCCTTTGACGATTCGGTTGTTTCAACGACATCAGTAGTATTGAACCAGAGAAAGTTGCTTTTGGCGACACCATAATCGACAAAATACGCCACCAAGAACTCGTCGTTTTTCTGCGAAATGGCAACATTGGCGATGTACTCTCTGTTTAAACCGTACACTTCCGCAACATATTCAAACATGTCTCCTTTAATCACGGGTCTTCTTGGAACAGTACCTTCTGGCGTCAGAAATCGTTTATATCTGATCAAAGCTGCAAATGCTTGACCAATGTCACCCAAGAGCCCAGAATAAACATCATCATCATAAATTTTCCCGCTCGAGATTTGCTCAACATCTATTGGGCCCGGAAACAGTTTGTTTGAAATTAATATGTCTGGATGTTGAATTAACTGATCCTCATCGTTAAATTTACCAACAAAAACACCGTATCCAACTGGGTCCAATTTTAGGGAGGACAAATCAAACTTTTGATGCTTTGCCACTTCCTGCATGAGGTAATTATTAGATTCATTATGGGAGCGGACAGATGGAAGTACCGGCTGACACGTTATATTTGCATCTGAATAGTAGGCCGTTGGGCGAAGAATGTCAAACTCACAAAGTTCCGCCGAAGTGACTAGCATCCGGTAGGTGCAGGTTTTTAACTCATCGACCTCAACAATTGATGGTATCACGCTGTTAGGATCACATTTATACTGGACATAGATGCTTCTTTCCTTGTTCGTAAGATCGCATATGGATCCGTTATAGAGTAACTGGCTCAAATATTTGGAGCCATCACTAGTCTGAACCAACTCAAAATCGGACAATTTGTTGAAGTCATTCTCCTGTATAGTTCCAAGACGGTGGCTAGGGATATCGGAGTTGCTTTCAAGCTCTTCGTGAATGTTCAGCTTGTCTCCTTCAAAGTGGAACTGCGTAACACCGTGCCAGAAGCAAACCCTATAGGACCAGTATCCAAGCTCCCGATAAACGCAGTCGGACTTGTGCTTCTTATTAAAATTTTTGATGAATTTTATGGCTTTCTGTTTTTCCTGTTCCATTTGGGTAGCGTTGCGGGTGGCAATATTCAAATAAGTTTGGCCCTCTGGAACACTGACTATGCAGGAGTACGCAATATCGTTCACTTTAACTAACTCAGATGACTCCGTGTTCAACACAGACTCTGGTGCCCACTCATTTCCAAATGTCATTCGAAATTTGGGCCCATTATCTTCGAAAGTTACGCAATATATTGGGAGCAGAAGGAGAAGGAATGCAAGTAGCATATTTTGAGTTCCCAAGTCAACCTTTGGGGTGTAAGTTGGTTAGTTAGAATTGTACAGTAGAACAAGAAAGTCAGCTCTTTTAAAATATCAAGCAAGCAGCAGAATTAACAAGGCTGTTCCAGGAGATACAGATGACCGGCGGTGTAAAAGTAGACAGTGCAAAAAAAAAGACTGGGTTAGAAGCAGTAGTATGACTGCTTTATTTCTGTTGCAACCAGGAACCAGGAGGAAAAAGGTTGAGCCCAACAGTAGGAACAGAAACAAATAGCGATCCTTGTTTTCGCCAAATGAGTTATCGGCGCTTTGTACTTTGTAATGCGTATGAGACTTTTGAACTATGAAATTAGAACTTAGTTCCTGTCCAAATGAGAATTGTCCTCAAGAGTCCTTGAAAATGGCAGCTAATCAAGCCCAGCAACAGCAAACAAACAAAATTGTTGAAGGATCAAGCAGAAAAAGAGAGTGGCAACCAAAAGGAAAGCAAAAAGTGCAGAGTGCTACGGGATAATGTATGAAAAAAGAACTATAAATGATGCCAGCAAATTCACCACCAGCAGATGAGAGAGCGAGAACAAGGCAGTGCAAGCTGAAGTAATCGATTCTGCTTGTGCCAGCAGGCCGGAAGACATGCAGGATTATGGGGTGGGGGAGTATCTAAACATGTATACGAGTGCCGAACTGTATGAAAGGATTTGTAAGGAATTTGTAGCATGTGCATAAAATTTTGGGAGTTTTAGGAGAGTTGGTGAAGAGACAGAAAGAGCCTGGCTATGCGGATAGAACTAAGCGCTGAGTGCTCTGTGGATTCTTGCTAGGACCTGGGAGTCTGTGCCCTGGACCCAATTCTCTCTATGCGCCTGTCATTATGAGTTAAGAGACTCCTAAAACAGTAGAATTGGCTCAATTGGCCTTGTTGCTGGCTCTAATGCTGACTGGAGGCGGTCTCAGCCACATGCTGATGTGGGGCGGCTACCCACCACTACTGGCAATGCTGCTGCCAACTAAAAGACCCGACCACAGGGAAAATGGTTGCCACAAGACAGACGCAAAGCTCTCAAATGACGTTGTAAGAAGCTACATTACCGTTTCTGAGCTGCTGTTGCTGCCCTACTGACTTAATGCCAACCACCCATCTCGGCGCTTAATTTACCGCTTTTACTCACGGTAGCAAGCGTCAGACCGAGATTCTTACGACAGCTGCTGGCTCGTACAGCCTCCAAAAACCTCAATTTCACACCGATTAGCTAGAACTACATACATAAGTATATAATTATCTGCCTTCTGGGTATGCTGGACGGCCTCCGACTTAGCCGGGGCCGTTGTCTCAAGCGCCTCACCATCCGCAGTCGTCTTCGTAGCGTATCTGGCGGCCGACCTGCACCCCCTCCTCCAATCAAACGCTTCATCAGGTTCTGGACCTAAAAACAGCGGAATCACATCTTTCAGCTTCCTCCGTCGTCACCAACATCACCCACTGCATGCCCGTGCTTACCGTTAGCATTCAACTCCATTATTTTTGATTATTACTAAGCTCTGCTGCCATGCCACACCAGCGTCGGAGCCACACCCTGCAAACTTAACGCCGAAGATTTCCACATGCTGATTTTTCACCTCCAGTTCTTACTCCATTTTCCTGATTTCCAAATTGTTCGCCCTCAAACGTCTTCCATCTCTTTCTACCAGGAGATTACTACTGTCTGCTGCTACTAGATCTGCTTATCTGCCTGCTGCTACTGCTTTTACCTGTAAATTTCGTCCAATGAGCACCATTCCTACTACCCAGAAGGTTATTCTCATCAACGAGAACGGTGGACGGGAAGTTCTCAAGTATGCCGACTACCCGGTGCCTCAGATTGGCCCTGACGATGTTTTAATCAAGAACAAATACGCCGGTGTCAACTTCATCGAAGTCTATTTCCGAATCGGCTTGTATCCAACCACCAAGCCTTATGTTTTGGGAAGAGAGGCCACTGGTACCGTTGTCAAGGTAGGATCTAACGTCAAGAACCTACATGTAGACGATAAGATTGCTTACCTTTCCGGCGGCACCTTTGCTCAGTACACCAAATATCCTGCCAACGGTAAGATCGTCAAGTTAGCCGCCGACGCTGACGACGAAAAATTGAAAGTGTATGCTGCAGCCCTTCTCCAGGGTCTCACAGCATTGACCTTTATCAATGAAGCCTATGCCGTGCAGCCTGGCGACTACATCCTCGTCACCGCTGCGGCCGGAGGTGTTGGCTTGCTTCTTTGCCAGCTCATCTCCAAGGTCAAGAAAGCTCACGTCATCGCCATCAGCTCCACCGATGCCAAGTTGGAGAAGGCCAAGAATGCCGGTGCCGAGTACCTCCTCAATGCCACCAAGCTCTCGCAGCAGCAAATTGCAGAGAAGATTCTCGACATTACGAAGGGTAAGGGAGTCCAGGCTTCATTTGACTCCGTCGGTAAAGACACCTCGGAGTTATCTTTAGGTGTTCTTGCCAGAAAGGGTACCTTTGTTTCCTTTGGTAATGCTTCCGGCGCAGTTCCTCCTCTCACCATCACCAGGCTCTCTTCCAAGAACTTGAAAGTTCTAAGGCCTCAACTTTTTGGCTACATCGCCGAACCAGAGGAGTTCCAGTACTACAGCCAACTGCTATTTGATCTCATCAACAATAAGACTCTACATATCGATATCTACAAAGTCTACCCGCTATCGGACTATGCTCAAGCTGCTGAGGATCAAGAAGGCCGTAAGACTACCGGTAAGTTGCTTCTTGAGATTCCATAATTATATAACGTAATAATAATCAATGACAAGAATGTTGTAGTGGGAAACATGAAAAAAACATAGCAACGGGATTCTTTGCCAACCATTCTAAACTTATGAACACAGAAGACAAAAAATAATGAACTTCCTTAAGAGGAAGGTATTGTTATTCCGATGCGGGGAGTCGAACCCCGGTCTGGACGGTGAGAGCGTCCTGTGATAGCCGTTACACTACATCGGATTTGTATGTTCAGTAAGGTAATAGTGATTTCTATCTAATAAAAGCTTAAAAAATCACAAAAGATTAAGATACGTGGACGTATGCTAATATTGGCGATATTATGCATTATTTACGCACATGAAATTTATATATGACTTTGTAAAGGTGGGTGGAATAAATAAATGCTGAAGCTGGAAAGCAGGAGTGTGGGGATGGGCATTTTGGCAATTCGAAATAGGCTTTTTGGAGGAGAGAAGAACAAAGTTTATATATAAACAGTTGATTGCTGAGCGAAATATGTAACCAAGATTTTGATAGAACACTATAGTACTAAGAATCTACTGTTACTATGTTCCTGGGTGTCAAGAAATTCACAGAGACACCAGAGAGTGAGATGCAAGCAGCTACACCAAGAGAAGGAAACCGATAGTACGGCCATTGGACAGTTGACGACTATTTTGTGGAGACATTTAAGGGCGAGTGACATTTGGCTTATTGCCTGGGTTAGCCCTCGAACAGCGAATGTCCTCATGGTGTATACACAGCCTAACTACCGCATAAGAGAGAGAAAGATCCAAGAGCTGACGTTAAGTATGTTACAGGTTGCCTCCGGTATGAGTTGCTTTGAAATACTTTCTTTGACCAAATTCATTTCAATTCCTTCGGCGACAATGGTTTCTGCTTACTTGTTGCAGGTTGCCTGCTGCTTTTTGGCATGCTCTACTCTACAAAATTTCCAACAAGATATCGATACCACCACAACGCACATTACTATGCACCCCGTCAGTGGAATATTTTTTCAGTAGAACTTATCAATCAAAATAGTCGCTTCTCTTAGCATCTACATTAACTACTTCTATCCCGGATCACCTTCTCCGTCACTCGTCATCCATACACCAAGTTGACATGTGACCCGCATTATTCCGATTTTCCCCACATTTAATGACCGGTCCATCTCACAAATCTTGGCAGACCAGTACTCACTTTTTCATCATACAAAAAAACAATGGAGTTCAAAGAAACAAAGTTATATGGCGGTGCAATAACTGTTGATTTCCCATCAGATCTTATTGATGCATCACAGTTCCGTCAGGTGCCAGATACCCAAGAAGTTTGGGTTTGTTCGGAGTCCAAGAAGTTGAACAAAGATGACGCTTTAATCATCGATCTAATGGAGAGAGTTAAGGATGTCGAGGAAGACAAGGCCATAGAGTACCATTTGAACGAGATTTCTAGGTTAAACGGGGTGGATAAGGCCGACGTTAAGATCTTGAGTGAAGATAACTGTGTCAAAGCTAAGAACTTTCCGGAGGACCATGCTGCTATTGTAGTTGCAGGAGAAGAGGCCAAGAAGTGGGACCGGGACACCACCACATTGGTGCTCATCTTGGCACTTGTTAGAGTCAAGAAGGTGAATACCGACTTGTTGGTAAGCTACAATCTTCCATTTAGTGACACCAACGAGTTGCTTGACTTAAAGAAAGCGTTGGACGGCGACAGAAGCCCCGACAACCTTGCAATCAAGCGCATGACGGTTGCCAAGGACGTTGTCTTTAAAGTCCTGGACACACTCAAGGTGGAGGATTGGAAATTATTTGACTAGATGTAGATGAGATGGACAGTTAACGTAATTAAGATATGATAGCGATCACAGACTGTAGTGGAACAGGTTAAGGAGATGGAATGCAGGTAGTTTCTGTGGGAATGAAAACAGATCATTGCGGTGATATAAGATGGGCTGTTAGATTATGGTAATGTAGGACAAGTTGAGCAGGGTTGCATTGAACTGGCCGATTGGGAGGGTCATTTTCAAGGCTGCTTAAAATGCACTATATAGAGCTAAAGGAGAAGGAAATTCGACAGTGACGAGCCAGAGGAGCAGGCAGCATGCTTGGTGCGGTGGCTAGTTGTCCTACAAGCCTTCTGGGGACAGTATACTAGGGGAATTGTGCAGGATGGAAATGTCGGCTGAAGCAATTGAAATGCAACAGAGTAGGGATCAAAGTTTACTGAGGCAGCTAGGCTGGTAGCTGAATCGTTTGATGCTTGCTTTTGTGAACGGTTTTTCGTCTTTAGCGCCAGTCTCTGCGGCTTAAGCGCCAAGAGATCTGCCTCCATACACTCTGCGTTCGCTGTGGGCCGCTGGCAAGAGACCCATCTCGAAATCCCCTAAAAGCTTCAGAGAGACTATACAAATACTATACAAACCTAAATTGGAAACCCTGTGCCGCCGGCTCTGGTACAACGGTTGCTTGAAGCTGTTCTCCATTCCGTTCTCCAGCTAAGCCACCAGTTTCGGCTCATTAGCCACACGCTTTGATCCACAAACGCCACGCCACGCACACTGGCACCATCTACACCCAGAACTGCAGCTCAGTTCTTTTATCAAGTGCAGACACCTACATCTAAAAAAAAAAAAAAAAAAAAAAAAGAGAAAGAAATCTACAAAGTAGCTTTAACTTGTCCTTGTTCATTCGCACGCTTTCTTCAATCTCCTTTGTATTTCTTCCTCCTATTTGTTCACCATCTCACATCTAAGCCTCGTGTGGCTTAGCTGCGGTACCGTTTCACACATTATTGATTTCCCTCAAAGTTCTCGCCCAGAAATTCTCTCACGGAAATCTCACAAGAAATCTCACAAGAAATCTCACAAGAAATCTCACAAGAAATCTCACAAGAAATTCCACAAAGAAATCCCACAAGAAATCGCGCTCTCAACTTCTCTAATAAAATCGGACATATCTTTGCATCTCCACTAATCAGCGCTCACTCACCTGCTGTTCTTGCTTCTCATACACACTTAATTCTACTGTATTTATTTCTCCATAGAATCCTTTGCTCCTTGTTTGTTTCTCGTTGCTCGTTGCTTTGCATCCTCATTCATTCACCATGCTTGTCGCCCTACTATGGATTCTGTATATGATAGTGTGCATCCATGCCGCCAACGTAACCAAGGAAGCATTTGAAGTGTCGAAGCTACCAGGATTTGAAAACTGGCCTGATAAGCTCAAACCAATAATGCATGCTGGCCAGATAGAGCTCTTCGACGGCAACGCATCGAGCCTCTTCTTCTGGAGGTTCCAGAAGCAGCAGCAGCAGCAATCGGACGACTTGGTGTTCTGGTTCAACGGCGGTCCGGGCTGCTCTTCGATGGATGGCGTTACCATGGAGATTGGACCCTTTCGCACGACAGGCAAGAAGGATCTCACATACAACAACGGCACCTGGCTGGAGGTCGCCGACTTGCTATTCATCGACCAGCCAATCGGCACCGGTTTTGCGTCCGTCGACGAGGGAACGCCCTACGACCACGAACTCATATCGGCCACCAAGCACTTGATGATTTTTCTTCACAAGTACTTCCAGGTGTTTCCGGAGGATTTGCAGAAAAAGGTCTGGCTTGCAGGAGAGTCTTATGCCGGCCAGTACATTCCATATTTCGGCAAAGCCATGCTCGACTCCGACGACCTCGACATCGATCTCCAGGGCTTGATGATTGGAAACGGCTGGATTGATCCGGACATCCAGTCGCTATCATACGTTCCCTTCGCCATGAGTAATGGATTGATCGACTCCAGCAACCCCAAATTCACCCGGCTTCTCAGGCAGCACGAAAGCTGCCAAAACGCAATTAACGATCCAAAAAACAACCAGTTTGAGAAGAAGCAGTGCGACAAGGTCTTGGATCTTTTGCTCATGTTCACCAGGCAGAAAGACGAAAACAGCAAATCTCTGTGCTACAACGTCTACGATTACAGGAAGTTCGACTCGTATCCTTCATGTGGAGCCAATTGGCCCGAGATCCTACCGGATGCCACCAACTACCTCAACGAAGAAGACGTCCAGGCCGCGTTGAACTTGAAATACGTCAAGCAGTGGGAAGAATGTGACAACTGGGTTTCTCGGGCTTTTAAGCCATCCAAATCTCCCACCTCCATCACCCTTCTTCCAGAGATCCTCCAACGCATCCCAGTCATGCTCTTCAATGGTGATAAGGACATAATCTGTAACTATGTGGGTACCGAGATGCTCATTGGCGAGCTCGACATTGGGGATGGTCAAAAGGGCTTCTCAAACGCCTCCTTGCCTACTGCTTGGTACTATGATGGGGTCCATGTGGGCGACATTATCAGTGAAAATAACTTAATATATACCAAGGTGTTCAACTCATCGCATATGGTTCCATATGATGTCCCTGGACCTTCGAGAGGCCTAGTGGACATCATGCTACAGATCAATGAAATCCAGAGCTCCAGAGCAGATTCTGTCACCACTCCAGCGCATAACGCCGATAACGGACATGTTCAACTGGTCTCATCGCCTGTGCAGCAAGACAAGACCGATGATGAACAAAGAGAGAGAGAAGACTTGAACGGACGACGCTTGATGGAACTCATTCTGGTGATTCTAATTGGCACCATTCTTTGCTTTATCTACCGTCATTTGTCGAGGCAGAGGCTCAAGTCATCATTTCTGTCTGATCCAACAAAACGCAAAAATAAAAGAGTGCATTGGCCCGATGATAGTCAGGATGAAGATGCAGACCAGAAGAATACACTTATAGGGTCCGTACTTACAAGGTTGGGATATGATGGCAAAGAAGATCGCCAGTACAAGGAGTTGGCCAGAGTGGAAGAAGATGAAGATTCAAACGAGAGGGATATTGAAATGGGAGATGTTGGTGATCAGTTTATTGTTGATAGCGAGGATGAAGAATTTAGTCGGTTGTGACGAAACGGTGTAAGGTAATATAACGGTAGAGAATGAAAATTATTCAGTACGAAGAGGACATGTGAAGTACAGCAAGCGCCTGAACTTTTGGTTGTAGAGAAGTAAAAGTGGATAAAGAATTAGGATGTTATTCTAAAGGAAGTAGCGGCAGAGATTATATACTCCTTTGGGTGGAGAATACGACAAAGCCAAGATTGAGGGACTGCAGAAATTACAGGCCAAACATGAAGAAGGTAAAAAAAAAAAAAAAAAAAAAAAAACTAGTTGAAAGCTATAATTACAAATTGGTGTGAAGTAGCAGCTGCTAGTTATTCCAGATATGTAAGAATGGATCAGCAGTAGAGTTTCATGGAACAAAAAATAGCCGCCGTAACGAACGATACACGTAAAGGTGGTGGTCGATCACCACACATATTACGTAACCGACAGACACACTGTCTTGCGAGTAATGTGAAGAGAAGGTAATGACCATATTGTCATTATCCCTACAACAAGGCAAATAACAATGGTTGACGAACTGACAAAAGTGTTCCTAAAGAAAGGGTTTTTGTATGGTGGTAGTGTGATATTGCTTGGAGTTGTGCTATACAAATATACGACGCCAACCAATGAGCAATTGTTAGCAAAGATGTCTCCAGAGATAAGAGCAGATGTGGAGAAGAACAGAGCACTTAGACAGCAGGAGCAGGAAGAGCTTATGAAAATAGTGAAGCAAACATCACAGTCAAATGATCCAATTTGGAAAACAGGACCTATCCAGTCTCCTTGGGACAAAGATTTCAAAAGAACAGCAAATTCTTTGCTAGTGAAAAAAGAAGAATTTGAGAAGAATCAAGCAGCCGAATCCCAGAAAGAGAAGCTAAAGAGTTTGCAGAAGCAAGTTGAAATGACAGAAAAGCTTGATACTGAGAAGAAAAGCAGCTGGAAGTTCTGGTAGAAATATGGTAGAGAGTTTCTGCTGTGTGAACATTCTTGTTTATAGTAAGAAGAGGGCGATGACATTTGTATACTGTTGATAATAGAGATTTAGGAGGCTAGGATAGGATGGTGAGCAAGTAAAATGTTGAAGCAGAAGTATTCTCCGAGAAGACGGGAGAAACAGAGAGCACAGAAGTAGAAGTGAGGGTGCTTGTCGGTAGCAGAATAGCCTACGGATCAAGCCATTGTAAACATCTGGAATGCAAGAAGAGCATTGACTGTTAGCCACCCATATACCACCTACACATGCAAATTACCGAATCTTTATTGTTACCTAGAAAATATCTTGCATCAGCTGGGTCGCCTGGAATTCGAGGCTATATTCACAGTCACCTTCCCCATCGACTAAACAGTGAAGAGCGGAGAACTCCGTTGGCTGCAGAAGACCCACCACTTCCGGATCCGACGCTGTTGAACAGAGAAGCTGCCGTGGAAGACGATGATTCTTGCTGCTTGTTGGCTTCATCGATAGCTGCGACGATCTTGTTGATGTTTGTATCAATAACCATTCCACCCTGAACAATCTCTTCCAAAGCAGCCTCCAGTACCTGCCAGTGAAAAACAAGATCCAACTCACAGACGTTCTTGAAACATTTGTTCAAGACTTGGACAAAGACCTGGATCAAGTCCAATATTCCCAACTCAGACTCCTGCTGGTCGACTACAAATACAAAATACAAAGTGGCGTATCTTCTATATATTACTTTGATATCATCATAATCTTCTAATAGCGGCGGTGGTGTTAGAAAGGAGCATTGTGAGTCTGATCGTTTAATTACCAACTGGTGAATCTGCTGGAGAAGCTGCTGCTGGGTCTGGATGTCGACCGGTGTATAAAAGCGAATTAGTCGTGGAAGACCCGACTGATTGAATATTAAAACGGAATGAATCATCCCAAAGAGAGGCAAACTATTCGGCAGTAAAAAGAGTGTCTCAAGGTACGGAGATAAAATGCATGTGGAGTTGCGACCCCCAAATCGAGGCAGTGCACTGGAGTTGAAGCACAGCTTGTAGGTGATATGGTAGCAGCCATAGACGGACAAGAGCCGGCAGTAGTGACACTAAAAAGCCAATGAAAGGAATACAAGAAAGAAAATGCCGCTTTGTATGCGGTGTCGAAATGAATGCATAAGCTGAAATTGTGGTATGCCAGGACTTTCCGTGTTGTATCAGAGTCCTCATTACTAAGCGATAACTCCTACACGCCCCTGAAAAAGGCTTCTTATTAGGGCAGGTCCTGTCTGCAGACTTCTTTCACAAAACCAGTCAGGCAAAAGTCTGGTCGATGCGTGGTGGCATGGAGAAGGGTGGAGATGTATCGCTTTGGTGGATGCCGAGGAGAAGCATGGCTGAAAAGAGGCTAAGCACGCTGCATATGCGTTGGCTTCAGAGCACCAGAACCTATATATTGGTAACAAGGCTGAGGAGGAGGCGCTTAGAAAATATTTACTTGGCAGCCGATGACTTCATGTCTCTGCAGCGAAGTTCTCTAATTGAGAGTTTTTTAGCAAGCAAGAGCAGCCAATGGACCGTACGACTGATTCGGATGATATACACATCCGGTTGGGCAGCTGGCACAAGTGTAGGTGTAACGAGGTCTTATTGGCTGTCTATGATTAATTAATGTGCAAAGTCCACCTTTCAGTGCGAACCGAAGTAGCACTGAGTCTCTGAGGCTCAAAGCTCTACGACACTGTAGCAGTGGCTGCGTACGGCTGATACAAAAATCTTTTTCCCAGATCATTCTTTTCCACGTCATTCGGTGCCTACTAGTCCAATAACTTGGCTTTGCTCGATTGCTTGAGAGCAGATAACCGGATAGCCACGACAAAAAAAAAAGTATCGTGCATGAACATAAATTGAGAATGGCAAAATAGCAAATTGTTTGCTTTTAATGGAGATTCAGTAGGCATTAACATGAATACAGAGAGGACCCAATATAAGACCCAATGTATTTTGCGACCTAAAATAGTTTACCCCAATCATATGATTCAAAGTAAAAAATTATTCCAATTACTCCATACTGTGCTAAATAAAGCACAATGACGCTCAGCTTCTGGGGGTGTAGCGGCAATCTCTAGAACAAACGATCGTACGGAGCATGATGGCTGTAGATCACAGCTCTGATAGATATATTCTTTGAAATGCCGTATGATAGAGTGCTTAAGGTGTCTATCTGTATACCGTAGGTGTACTGGATGTACCGTTTAGGATTGTTGACAGCCGCAGATGGCACTACTACCTGCGCTACGCAAGGCTACTAGGCCACGAACTAAAAACAAAAAAACAAAAAAAAAAACTACGTGCGCCACAGGCCGACCAACCCGTCTAAGCTGACATTAATGCATAGATTTACATCACATGTCATCCGTCAATAAGTCTGATCGTCACCTATCTGCTGCTCTGTGTGTCTCCTCAATGATCTCCTAAATCTGCAAATGCCGTCGGCTTGCTACCACGAATTTCTTGTCGCTTGTGGTGCGCATTTTTTCAATCTGTATGCACAAGCGAAATTTCCTGCTCATGCTTTTCACCTCACCACTTGCACACCAGATTCGAGCACCCGGACCCTGGACTTCACTGCGCTTTCACTGCGCTTTCACTGCTTTCCATCATCTGCATGACCCCAATTTCCTTATATATAGGTTACCTCTATCTAATTGTTTGCTCCAGACACCCCAGATCCTGCATTTCTTCCAGAAACTATCTGCTACAGCAAGCTACAGCTAAAAAACAAAAAAAAAAATAAGTACTCCACCCCGTTTACGGCAGTGCTTATCCACTTTTCTCTCCTCCGTTTTTTGTGTGGAGACGCATTCCGCACTAATCCGCTCGCTGACGTCTTCGGGTTTGTTCTTCAAAAAATAAAATATTCGATTCCGTGTGTATATGCACTGTGCGTTTTGAACTGGCTGCTATTTTTGTGCACTTTTGTTGTTGCCGTTGTTTTATTCTTTTGTTCCTTTCTTTCCTGTAAATCCGTATAACTAGCATAGCCATCTTTTTGCTTTTTGTTATTGTTATTGTTGCTTTTGCTTTTTTTTTTTTTTTTTTCCTTCTTTCCAGCTCTTGTTTCGCCAGCAAGCTTATTGATAATCGACTGCAACTGCAACTGCAACTGCAACTATAACTGCACTAATTGCTGAACCGGCTTCATTTGTCATTCGCTTACACACTGCTTTTGTTACACTGGTGACACAAAAAAAAAGCATTCAGCATCAAGGAAACTGCCGGACCTCGATACAGGAAGCTTCCACTCCACGTCCCTTCTTAGAACGTTTTTTCTCCAGCTTCTCGACCTCGTTCTCCCCAAAATTATAGCAACACACAGACTATAACCAGTTGCTGCATTTGCCGGAGTCTTTATGGATCAGATACCCACAGAAACTCGCTTTATCTCGGTCAAACAATCCATAGGCACCTGCTGCTACGCTGACAATCGTCCAGTTGCTCCACCAAACCATTTCAAGAGATTGTGCTGCTCCAGTCAAGTTCAGACGCTCACACGCAGGTTTTTCATTTCACTTCACAACTTGATTCCTCCATACGCCGACGTCATCAATTGCCTTCAGGAGGATACCCAGCCACTTCTGTGATTTGCCACGTGTATTCAATAACCCTAAAGACTTAGTCCAGGCCACCATCCCTCAGTTTCCATTCCATCATGGGACTCTTCAGCCTCTTTAAGAAGAAGAAGAAACAGCCCTTGGCTAGATCAACCGAGAACACAACCACCATTTCCATCGAGCCGCCAACTCCTCCTTCCAACGACTTGGGTACCGACTTTCGAACTAGATCGGCCGACACTGATACTCCTGGCCAGTCCGTGAACCCGGTGCCATTTCCACATCCCAAATCACCTGCATCTTTTCAGAAGAAGTCTGCCTCTTTGTTTCCGCTAACCACGGCTCCATTGCAGCCACCAAGGCTGGATGCCCGTTCTGCCAGAACTTCGTCCACCGGCTCTTCTTCCGTCAGAACTCCTCTTTCTGTAAATGTGCCGATTCCTTTATCTAGGAGCTCTTCCTTGCCGCAATCAGAAAACGAACCTTCTAAATCCTCTTCGGTGCCAGATGAGTTGCTCCCCATCATTGCACTTCTGCATTCCCAGCAGGCCCGCTGCTACTTTGAGATTGATTGTGAAATACCTATGGGTGAGGCGGACACCAAAAAGCCACTAGACCAGATTCAGTGGAGAGACGCCTATGTCAAGTTAATTGGCCCCGAACTTCAGGTCGGCCCCCAGTCAAGCAAATACGGAAACGACCTTGAGGACGATAGACCTTTGTACATCAACGTTTCAGACTGCGAACTCGATTTCTTTGAAAATAACCCGTTCTACGAAATAAAACTTCAGATCACAAACGACGCCACTTATTGGCTTCGATTGAGATCTAAGGATGATCTAATTTACGTGTTCTCGGCCATTCTACTCTCCCAGTTCGAGTTTAGGCAGCTACAGGAGTCATATACTGGGGCATTGTTTTCTGCAAGAGCCATCCACTTCTCTGATATTTCAACCATTTTGGATCCAACCAACATTCATGTCATGGAGGAGTGGTGTAATGTCCGTTTTCCCTTCATTACAGACAAATGGGTCAGATGTTTGGTGGTGGTCCAACCGCAGCTGTCTAGACTGGCAAAGAAAAAGAAGAAGAAGAAGAAATGCGAGCTTCCTATTGGAAAGATAGAGATATATATTTCATCTTCCAAATCGAAAAGAAATCTTCTCGCTTCAATAGTTCATGGAAAGTCGGCCTCTGCTATCTACCCTCTTAATCCCAATACAATCGACGTGAACTCTTTGATAAGGTTATGGGGTGATTGTTATATAAATCGCTTGCTTTTGGAAAAGATCACTGAGGAAGGCATCATCTCTGGGACTTTCCCAGAGTCTATTCGCCCTAAGGCCAGAACCCTCACCAAGAAGCTATCCATTTCATCATTGACCTCAGCAAGATCCAAGCGTTCCAGCTCGGTATCTAAGTTCGCTAAGCAGCACAGGCACGCTGATTCGGTGATGTCACTGTCTTCTTCTCACTCAGATACCAATTTTGCGGCTCTCCCCCATAAGTTTAAGGACGTCGATATTTTGAAAACGAAACTGTGCTATCTGGTGCCACTGACGCATGGTGGAGTTGAGGCCTCAGAGACTATGATACGGTTCCTAATCCCTGTTATGAACATCTTCCATCTTTATGGTAGGCCTACCAAGTTCAGCTCAGACAGGAAAAACAAAGATTCATTGCTTTTCGGCTTACCACATGTTCCTCACACACAATATCTGGATAATCAAAGTGCCTATGATCTTGTAGCCTTGAACTTAAGTAATTCGATCAATGAGAATTGGACATCGTACGATTGGATTCAGGTGTTCAAGGAATTGATCAAAATGAAAGTTGATAAGGGCTGGAACGGTGGCGGATCTATCGTTGATGCATTTAAGGAAGGTTTGATTTACACCAAGGATAGTCCAACTACCGAGTTTGAATATGACCCAGCCGAAGACTTTACTGATCCTAACGACTCAAAGAATGGATCAAGCTCCATTATTTCTCCTACGCTGGATTCAGTTGGATTGAGAACATCGTCCACTGATGGTAATTTAGCATCACCGAGGAGTCTAGGATCGGAGTTTAAGGTGAAAACCGTCGATTAGCATTAATAATTGTATTAAGACAAACAATTAGCGGGGTAAAGAGTAGAGAATATAAGTGGTAGAGATTTCCAACAATATATGATAGATAAATTCAAGCTCTGTTGAGGGGCAGGTCCAACCAGGAGAAGTGGCTAGTTGTAAAGCATAGCAAATGAGGTGATAGGTTCCTTGCGGCGAATTTGTTGATGAACTGGTGGAATCGATTAAGCTCTGAGGTCAAGCTAATGGAGAAATTTGAATGCAGATGTGATTTAGCAAGCAATCAAATCAAACACATTGCTCACTTGTAGGTGAAGTATTAGGACGGTTAAGCCTGCCAATTTACGTCATATGCTTATCGGGATGCGGTATGTGAAACTACTTGATTACAATTAGCACTAAGCAAACAAATTTAATCAGACCATGGTGGAGCCATCGGTACAAACTGTAGCCCACAAACGACAACCTACAATAAAAAAGAAAAAAAAATAGCATAAAGTATCGAGTTTTTGATGGACTATGGCCATCCCGAAGACCCAGCTGCGGCACATGATGGAAAACTAACTACATGCGGCAATCTGAAGCAATCTGACAGCAGCACAAATACCAACACATGCCACAATTTTAACTAATCTACAACTCACATACTCAATAGGATTACGAGCCTGTTTCATCCAGCATTTTTTGTACTCTATCCGATAATGCTACGTTCCAGATCTCGGCTCTTTTTTAATCTTCCTCCAGCCGCATTCATATCATAATCTTCATGTTACTGCCATATCGCGGAGTCAGATCACAATTTGGTTTCAATCTCATCATTTCACTTTTTTTTTCTTTTTCTTCAGCACAGCAATGGGTGATTCCAAGTTATACTCTCGAACGAAGGCATCTGACATACTTGCAGAGCTTCGTAACTATGAGAACAAGCCCAAATCTTCCGTCTACAAGAAGACCATCATCAAGAAGATCATAGTCAACATGACCATTGGTGATAACGAGGTCATGACGTTGGCACATGAAGTGGTGGAAATACTCAAGCAGCAGGGCGAAGAAGACCCCGACATCAATAGGATGTGCTATTCCTTTCTTAGAATGTACTGGAGGCACTGCCCCAAAGAAGCTGTTGACGCATTACCGGTGTTGAAGAATGATTTCTATCACACTGGTTCAGCTGGCTCCAAGAGCCTTACCATCTCCACTATGGCAGCAATCCACTTACCTGAGTATACGGAGGCTCTAAAAGTCATTCTGAAACAGGCGCTTGGATCACAGAGTGATCCTATTGTCCGACGAGCTGCCGTATACGCCGTTGGGCAGACATACAGCCAGAACGACGCCGCAACAAACGACGCATTTCTAAAGAAGCTCAATGACTTGCTGCTCGATGAAGATCTGAGAGTCGTGGCGTCTGCATTGGCCACGTTGTCGGATATTACGGAAAACTCCGAGGGCCTGGAGTTGTCTATAGACGAACTGCATGCCCTAAAGTTGGCCCAAAAACTCTCCAAATGTGATGAATGGTCCCAGATATACATTCTCAACTCGCTAATGAACTTTGTGCCACAGAAACAGGATGCTGCAATTGAACTCATCGAGCTCTGTATTCCATATCTTCAGTCAGAAAACTCCTCTATTGTGCTAAACAGTTTGAAAGTCATTGTATATCTTGGGAACTACGTCAACCAGCTCATCGACATGCTTCCAGCACTACCACAGAGAATATCGAGCGGCGTTTCAAGCCTTCTTCTCAAACCACCAGAGATCCAGTTTTTGGCAATGAGAAATATCATCCTCTTGCTGCTCCATAAACCAGCGTTATTGGACCTTGATATTACCATATTTTTCTGCCAGTACGACGATTTGATATATATCAAGGACACAAAACTTGAAATCATCTTTTTGCTTGCCAATGAATCAAATATGGATATTGTGCTTGCAGAGTTGGAGCAGTATGCTCTCGAAATTGATGTCCAGATGGTCAGAAAGTCTATAAGAGCTATCGGAAATTTGGCAATAAAAGTCGAGTCTACTAGTCATAAATGTGTTTCCATCCTCACTAGCTTGCTCGCAAACAATATCCCTTATGTGGTTGAAGAAATAGCCGTAAATGCTCGGGATATAGTTAGAAAATACCCCCACAAGTACGACCGCCTTATAGATCTATTGATTGAGAAAATCGACCTCATTGAAGAACCAACCTCTAAGGCCTCCGTGATATGGATTTTAGGTGAGTACAATCAGTCAATTTTGAACGCGGCGAAGATCTTACGGTCTTTTGAGCAGAATTTTACCTCTGAAACCATTGAAACACAGCTCACTTTATTAACGGCCATAGTGAAAACGTATGTGTGCAAACCTGCAGACATGGATCTTCAAGATTTATTAATCGATGTTCTCAAAAAAGTTACAGAAAATGCAGACAATCCAGAGCTTAGAGAGCGTGGATACTTTTATTGGCGGTTAATTTCATCGAAGGCTCCTAATTTGATGAACATCATCAAACATAAGATTCCTATTATTAATACACAAATAGATGCTCTCCCTCCTCCTGTTCTTGATGAACTTGATCTTAATATAGGAACCTTGGCTTCCATTTATCTTCGGCCGGTTCGTCAAGTTTTTCGCCATGCAAAGAAAAAGACGCTTACTTACTCACCAGCTTTGGTTAAGCAAGATCTCAAATCGCCTGCTCGTTCAAGATCTTCCACTTTATCCTCTGTAAAGGAGCTAGAGAAGAATATGAAAACTGCAACCAGAAATATGGGAATATTGACATTGGATACAGGATCGAGCACGAGATCACTTTCGCTGGCCAGCCCGATTTCGCCTACAAGCCTTCACAGTGTTGATAATTACGCAAAAAAGCTTTCATTGCCCGCTCGGAAGTAACTCTGATCAAGATTACATGATCTGGAGTCAAATAACAATAGCTGCATAACTGCATGGTATCTGATATTCATACCGCCGAATAATTATCCTATAATGTAATAATTACAGATAGACACGATATAAAATGGAATTTATCCTAGTCAACAAGAAGGGATATTTCTGTAAAAAGCCAGTGCAGACTCATTGAGCAGACATTGAAAGTAAAAACACTCGAATGTTATAAGTTTAAAACTTCCCTGTATGCTGTTAAAGATTTTCATCCTCTTTCTTGATATCCGGAAATTCAAATCTGCTTGGTCTTGAACCAAGGTATTCAATTTCCTCCTGCTTAGGAAGTGGACTCAACGGGTTTTCTGCCTTCCGAACATCGATAATTTCCAAGTCTTTTGCGAACTTGACCATTCCAAACTCATCCACAGGTCTAATAGTCTCAATAGTAATTGGAGGCATGTTAGCTTCGGGACCATTTGGGATAGAATCTAAATTTAATTTCTTTCCCAGAATCACTGCAAGTATAATAATTGCTGCAAACTTGGACAAAACCAAACAGTTCTCTTTGCAGTTTGGTGCAGCACAACATTCCGGGCACCCCCATTCACATGGACACGTTAAAAGGGTATCAAGCGCTTGCTCAAGAATGATGTCTATATTGTCAAAGGCCTTTGTGCTTAAACCAGAACCAAACTGTCCCCCTTTGCTATCAAAGATTATCAACCGTGCTGGACGTTTCCGTTTGGTTTCTCGCTTGGCAAATTCCTTCTCAGGAGCTTTGCACTCTGTTCGAATTTCGTCTAATCCTGTGATTACAAATAGAGGAAGCATATTAATTATTGCATGCTGGGCAGCATGAATACCTCCTGGTGGACTTAAATGTTTCATCATAATGTAATCCAAAGCCTTTTTTGGAATATCTATCCATAAACCTTTTGACTTGTACGTAACTGGAGGATTATGGACCTCCACAGCATCTAATATCTTATTGTTCCTGTCCATCTTAAAAAATCCAAATACTTTCATAGTCGTCTGGACCGTTCCAAAATAAATTGGGACGTCACTACCATTTAATGACCGAATTTTTTCGATCACCAATGGATCAATATCAGTGTAATCTCTTTGAGATGTAGTCCAATCTACATTGACCCTTTCAACTTTGGCATATCGTTCATCGGGGTTGAAATCACGGACAAGATAAGGTAAACCCTGATGGATGAAGATACCGCCATCATATAGAGTGAAGGTGGTTCTGGAAGCCTCAACTTCTTCAATAACGGCATTCCTGCCATTTGTCACATCAATAACTGCGTAAGTGTCCTCCTCAATTGCTCGTATAGAGACAGTAGATGCAGGCCAAGGTAAATACCTAGGATTGCAATGGTATCTTCTATCTGATTCATCGAAGACCAATTTCTTCTCAACAACCTCGTTCAACCTTTTATAATCACCAAAAAAAGTCTTCTCCAGATCAATTTTTTCTGGGATTGGAAACTCAAATGCGGCACATTGAAGATGGCCCTCTAGAACAAGAACGTTGTCAAAATCTAATGCCAAATCTGGATATTCAGATTTCACCAATTCTTTTGGATGCTTCATAAAGTGTTGACTGACAGGATCATCACCCGCAACCAATAGCGTCAAGGAGTCTTTATTTCTACGACCAGCTCGTCCACTCTGTTGGTGAAAGTTAGCGATAGATATAGGAAACCCACACATAACGACCGCATCCAAGGAACCAATATCAATTCCCAACTCCAAAGCATTTGTGGATATTATAGCTTTCAAATTACCGTGGAACATTTGCTGTTCAATTTTTCTACGATCAGAAGCAGAGTATCCACCCCTATAACTCATAACCTGACCCAATAATTCACTGTCTTCTCCAGAAGAAGTTAGAGAATGACGAATCTCCTTCATAACAAGTTCCACGGTTCTTCGTACAACACAAAAGACAATCGTTCGAATATTGCATTTCATCAACTGGATTACGACTTTTGCCGTCTCACTGATAAAATTCTGCCTGCCGCTAGCAATATCTGTTTCATCTATATATGGAGGATTCCAAGTCACAATATGCTTTCCACCAGAAGGAGAGCCATCTTGATTAACATGACATACATCAGCCACAGGGATACCAAAAATATTGTGCATGTGCATTTGTGGATCCTTAAGCGTAGCTGAGCAGGAAATAAACACAAGATTATCGTTTCCAAGCAATGAACAAACTCTTCTCAACCTTCTCATGATGAGAGCCACGTGAGAACCAAACAAGGCCTTATACATGTGCAACTCATCAATGACAACAAAACGCAAGTGCATGAGAAATCTTCTCCAGTATTTATGACTTGGTAATATACTAGTGTGAAGCATATCTGGGTTCGTGAAGATAATAGAAGCATTGTTCCTAATGGCCTCTCTATTTTCTTTCTCGGTATCACCATCGTAAGTTTCCACGATAAACTTATGTAGCGTAGGAATATGAAACAACATATCCTTGAGAGATCTCTTCTGATCCTGAGCCAATGCTTTTGTAGGAAATATGTACATTGCCGTGACCGAGGGATCTGTTTCTAGTGCATTTAAAACCGGTATCTGGTAAATCAAGGATTTGCCAGAGGATGTTGAAGTTGACACAATGACATTTCTGCCTTCATGAATCATACTTATTGCTTCCGCTTGATGGGAATAAAAGCGCTCAATTCCCTTCGAATCATGCAAAGCCTCCACTATTGTTGGAGAGAGATCAAAATCCAAATCTCCGTATACTGGTTTCCGTGGAGAAAGGAGGAACTCCCCGGATTCCTGAATTTGATTTTTGTAGAACCTGGCATGCTTTAGGTCATCTATCACCTGCCTAATTGTCGGACGGGACTGGCCAGCATCCTGGTTATTGGTAGATTTTGATATCATTTCCTGGATTGGATCGACAAATTTCTTCTTCTCTGGAACATACTTCTGGGACTTTTCCGTGAGACATTTCCATGGATCACTAATACCTTTCTGCTTGCATTCGTATAGGAATTTACCGACGGCCAATCTAAATTTGCTGTCACGCTTGAATATAAGTTTGCGCATAGAACTCTGGGTATACACCGGGACCTTGATTTCGGTCTTGAAAGTGTGATGTGTCTTGGATTTTCGAAGATCTCCGTCTATAAACTCAAAAATCAATAACTGTTTAAAGTGCTTTTCGTCCCCAGGCCGATCCTTAAGCTCAAACATGTCCGATTCTTTCTGCTCAAATCCATTTTTCCAGGTGAAATGCTTCTCCTCCAGCACAAATTGGTTCTCATCGAAATAGTCAAACATTACATCTTCTGGAACCAAATAGGCTACACGGGCCACATCAATAAGTTCCAATTTTCTTTTTATAGCCTTCTCCACAGGCTCCTTCATCAAATCAAATGTAGTTATCACATGCTTACGAGAAGTTAGGAAAGTGTAGTATGAGTTCAAGCGAAAATGAATTGTTTCAAGTTCCTTGAACTCCGGAGGCCAACTATCCTCAGAGGGATAATTCAGGGTCTCTTTTTCCCGTCTTTTATTAGTATGCAGCTCATTAACCTCATGCTGACGCTTCATATGGTAAAAGAAAAAGATGGCGAAAGAGATTTAATGGTAGAAGGCACAGCCTCAACAATGTGCGTGGCTAAGTAGGTGAAAGAAAAGAGCTAGGAATATGGTAAGAGTTTTGCAGAAGAGAAAAACGACTGTACTGAAAAAGGAGAGATAAATATCATTTTGAGGTTGACGAAAATTTGACAGGCTTCAAGGGGAATTATTTTCAGGTGATAAAGAGGTGATATGCGTGAGTGGATGGCTGGTTCTACTTGAATTTACTTTGAAGCTTGCGCCACTGGATCATTGTGATGCGCCACAGAATATTGTGGAGACATATGAATTGCACAAGAAAGACGACAGTTAAATCGTCTACACACCAGGGTAGCCAAATTGCAGAGCATCCTAAGAACACCCTGCACTAAGCAGAAAAATCTAATTGGATCCGATCCTGGATTAAGCGGAAAATGGCCTGCAATAAAATGGGTAAAACTGGCGAAAAAGCTCTGACAAAGTTTTTTTTTTGAATTTTGCTCTACAGCAGACCCAGGGTTACGACAACAGGATACCGGTACAGCCTACTGATATCATTCAGTATAGTAAATAGAGCATTAATCCGCATGCAAATGAATTAAACAAAATAGTACAAGAATCCGAAAGAAGAGGTCTATTAGTCCACAAGCTCATTCATCATAGTTCTCATCTCCGTCTTCATCCGAATCCATATTATTTTCCATTTCCTTTCTTTCCAATAGGGCCTGTAACTCTGCATCTTCGGTGGCAGTGACGGCCTTAGGAGGCATGGCAACGTCGCAGACACCGCCAAACTTTTGGATATTGGAGCTGATGAGCTCAATAGCCTTGCTTAGCGATTCTAGACCCTCTTTCTTGTCCAAACTCTGCGTAGTTATAACATATCTAGGAGCAGCAACCAACTTGATCTTAATCTGGTTGTCAGGAGTGGACAAGCTCTCTCCGGCCTTGAGGGCCTGCTTAACGGCATCGATACCCTCATATGAAAAGCAGGAGACATCGACGTCAGCTCTGCATTTTATTGCCTGAGGCGTTAGCCTTCTAGCGATGTTGCTCTTTAGCTCCTCCATGACGTCTGCAGATGGAGGTGTGATTGAGTCGAACACTTTTGGATTGGAGATCGACAATCGGAATGCATCAAAGGCATGACCGTATTCCTTAGCCAACGGCCAGGCAATGGTTTTATAAAGCGTCTCCAGGGGTATGTTAAACTTTTCAGCACATCTTCTCAGAATCGAGTGAACTGCCTTGGACTTGTTGTATCTTTCCTCACATTGAACAATTTCCTCCGGTGAAACTCTTCTCTTGGACAAATCAATGTATCCCTTTTCCTTGTCAACCCTCAACACCACAGCAACCTCATTTCTGCCCACACGAATCAACTTCTGGATGGACCTGATACGCCTTCTGGACAATTCGGACAGTAACACCATACCTTCAATGTCGTCGTACTCCAGCAACTTCACATAGGCACCCATCTCAGCGATCTGCTGGACGTTGACCATTACCACCTCCTCAACTTCTGGGTATTTGTTTTCATAAAATCGGCAATGTGTTAAACTCATTTTGCCCAATATAAATAAACTCTATATGACAAATTTAAAGCTGCTGCCTCTTAGATGCATTAAAAATTTTTTTTTTTTTTTTTTTTTTTCCACTGAAAATTTTTAAAGGTGCAGAGCGAGCACTGAGTCACGTTACGTAAGCGCAGCCAAGTTGATGCCGGGAAGAAGCAAGATCGGGCTGGGACCAGGCTGGGACCAGGCCGGAAGCAGGTCTGCAGAAGAAGAGAGGAAACAGAAACGGAGGAAATCGCTGTTGATTGGATGCAATGACAATAATAAAGGGAAATTGGGGTGGGTGAAAGCAAAAGGGCAGAGTTGTGCGCTTGGTTCTTGTGCCTGGTGCAATTAAGCGCGGAGAGCATCGAAGTCAGAAGACAGCGTTTAAGCGTGCAGGAAGGGAGGAGAAACAAGCTCAGAAGAGCAAGTGCAAGTGTTGCTGATGATGCAAAAACGATGCCCAGCCAATGCTGCGATTCCGTGATGTGCTGCTGAAGGATTCTGGAAGTTCTCTTTGTGGACTTGGCGGGTCACTGCACCACTCGTGTAAAGTGCCAGATCTGGCACTTAAATCAGCAGTGAAAAGTGTCAGGTGCACAGACTGGTGGCTGCAGCAACCCAGGGGTCCAGAGTAGCACCAGAGAAGCAGCAGTGTATATTACAACACAATCATAATAGTAGAAATAGAAAAAACTTGGTGCCGGCCCTTGAGTTTGCTGCTGATACAGATTGCATTGCAAAGCTCTCGGCTGTGACTGTGCCAGATGCCTAACACGAGGGTGATGGAAGGAGAGCATGCACCACAGAAGGAGAAGATGTAGACGAGAAAAAACCAGAGAAATGGATAACAAATGACAATGTGGAAGGCGTCTCTGTAGAGCACACAACGACAATGCTGTGCGATGGATGCTTAAAATCATAATCGGCAGCCGATCAGCAAGATCGGGTTTGAGAACATGGGCAAACTTCAGTATATTAAAAGGGGCCGGAAGGTGGCCTTAGAACAGCCGGTGGAGTGCTCAGGCACAGCACCACAGGATGGGGTGCCCAGGCTACTACGACTTGGTGCTCAGGCTATCGTAACGTCTAGCCCAGACCACGACTACAGCGTCACCAACTCAGTAACTTTACTATCTACTTGACGCTTTTTAGCTATTATAATTAAGAAAAGATGCAAATACTATATGATTATTCAAACCATCTGTTTTCTGGATCCCTGGAAGAAGAACTTCACCACCAAAACCTGGAATGCAGAGATTCCAACCATGATGAATACGTCAAACACCGAGAACCAAAAAATTCTGCTCTCGGTGGACCTGACGGTGGACTGGTTTCTGTTGTTTCTGGTCTTGTAGTAGTTGAGCGTGCTGGCCAACTCGTTCAACTTGGCCTCGATGTTCTTGACAGACTGCTGCATACCGCTAACTGCGGTGTTCTCCTTTGGCGCCTCCGGCAACGTGGCCTTGAAGTCATCATCCATCTTGACCTCGAAGTCCACCACCTTCTCTGCAAAAGTCGACATCTCGTTGCTCAAGCAAAACTCGTACTCTCCAACCTGGTCTGCTGTAAAGATGTAGTCGCCGTGGGTCTGCTTCTCCTCCTGGATGATCATGTCTCCGTTAGGAGCCTTGACGGCGTAGTTGATATCGAACGAACCACCCGACTGAACGGCAAAGTAGTAGCCGACGTTGGTGTTGGCTTTGGTGTTAAAGATGTAGAAGCATTGCTTGTCGTTTGGCTCCAAAAGAAAGGTCAATGCCGTACCGCTGACGCTGCTGACGAGCAGGGCAACAAATATACAAAGAGCGAAGATCATGGCCGGCAATCTTTAGTGCAAAGCAGAAGGTATCTATGCTTATCAAAAGAGATGAAACTAGTGAAACGACTTCGTCGACTCATGACGTGTTCGCGAGCACCGCGTAGGTTACATAATGGGTGTGGACGGAGGAGGAAGACGAGTGTGGTAGAGAGGAAGACGAGTGTGGTAGAGAGGAAGACGAGGAAGACGAGGAAGGAGAGGAAGGAGAGGAAGAAAGAAAGAAGCTTGGGATACCGATGCAGTGCTGCTGCAGTGCTGCTGCAGTGAATAGCAGAAGTTACACAAGCAGAGCAGCAGATGCTGGCAGCATGAGAGGCCAAATATCGGTGCTTTAATTAAGACTTATGACCCGGCTAGCCAAGAGAGGGAGAGAGCGGTGCGTGGTGCGTGCTGCATGGTGCGTGGTTCATCCACCGGGAGAGCATGCTGTGGGTGTGGAAGTGGCCGCGGTAGACGCTGTGATAACTCTGCCTGAAGCACCTGCCCCACGAGCTCTCAGGTGCCTAACAAAAAAACGCCCAAAGAGACACCCAAAGAAACGCTACTGTTCAATCCACAGTGTCAAGACCCCTCCGGTGTTTACCATGCCCACAGCGCTGAAAGAAACAGTGATGTAGCCAGTTAGAGAGTATCGCCGAGGTGCGAGGTGTGACGATGAAGAACTGGCGCTTAATTTTCAGCTCTAGCGCCAGACACCATGGCGGATTGCACAAGGATGAAAAAGAAAAGGCTTTCTCTAAGTACCAGACAATTCCCGTAAGTCTGCAGTAAAAAATATTTGTAGCTCAGCTTCTACCTCTTAAATTAATAGCACAATCAATGGTTTCAAGAGCAGAGAGAAAAACTCCCACTTAAAAGATTCAACTGTCGCAACACTTGGCGTCCACATACAATGTAAACGAACCAAAGCAACTTCAAGGATTCTATTATACGACCGGCAGTTTCTACTCATCTTACTTATACTCTATTATTACATAATCTATTGAACAATACCCAACTCTCTGAGAAGCGGGTTATAGTCAAATGCGCAAAGTATTAGTCTATCATCTTGGAACAAGTCTAGAATACCATTCACCAAGTCCCTCTTTAACATTGTCTCCTTCGAGTACAGAACTACCATTGTATCTCTAGGTAGCAAATATATTCTCATGTTGGCTTTGTATCTTGGCCTTGCAATCTTTTTCTTGAGAAACATCGGACTTATCGAGTCTCCAGGCTTCCCGAGTACCGGATCATCTTCATAGTTCTGATTTTCTTCTTCCCCTTCATCGTCAAGCTGCTTCTCTCCCGGTTTGGCAGTTTCCAGCTTCAACACAACTGCTCCAGTTCGTTCAAAGGCAGCTGCTCTGGTCACTCTTACGAGACTGAAGCCAGAACAACCGAAGATTTCTTTGACAGCCAACTCGAAGCTGCTGTATATAGGCACTCCATCTCTTTCGAAACCGATTGCATGTGGATAATTAGGAGCCAAATCGGGAAAACCTCCCCTACTTTCATCAGCAACGACTTGATAAGAGCCTTCTACAAACGTCACAGTCTCACAGCGGCCAGGAAACAAATCTCCTTGTGGGTTGGGTCTGAACTTCCATTCGACATCCTTATCAACTTGGAGCTCTTCATCCAGCAACAACGGTGAAAGCCCACCTCGTTGAAGAATTCTGATGTTCTTGATATTGTGGCTCGGAACTAGCATGGAATGAAGAGAGATTAGGTTAGGAACCAAAGTGAGTCTGATTCGAGTCTTGGGGTTGAGAGGCCGACCGATGAAGCGCTTGGCACCACGGTGATGAATGCATTTCCTCTTTCTGTGACCTCTCTTCCGCAAAGCCAAGCGAACTAGTCTTTCATGTTTGGGTTCCTTGGGCTGGATGGAGGAAGAAGAAGAAGTTATGTTGTGACTGGAAGGGTCTGTAGAGTTGAGTTTTGGCATCAGGACAGCGGAAGAATTTGGAAGCCCCGGAAAGTTCATTATGGATGCTGGGACCTGGCTGGATGATGTTTGGGAAATGGATCTAGACAATGGCTGTGAAGATGGGAGGGTGGATACAGAGTTTGTGGCACTGAGTGGAAGCATAAAGTTACTGTAGCTGTTATCATTTGTCTGGTAGGAAACACTGCTTCTTCTCCTCTCATAAGGGGAGCCTACTCCGAGGCCCAACGAGTAGGCCTGGAGGAGAGGAGTCATGGAAGGAGATGGCTGAGGAGTCCAAGATGGAGCCCAAGATGAAGATTGCTGTGGGGTCCATCCTGAGCTCCATGTGGACGGCTGGGAGTGTTGATGGGGCTGTGAAGCGACCTGTGAGGATGATATCCAGGTGGGAGCAGGAGGTGGAGGTAGAGTCCAGGAGGATGATGATGATGAAGACGGTGGCAGTGAAACTTGTGGGAGCTGCTGTTGAAGCTGCTGCTGAATTTGAGGTGACGACTGCTGGACGGTAGAAGGTCCCTTGTTTCTGAATTCGTACGTGGAATCTGTGCTGTCGTATTCATTTACCGGCAGGTCTATCTGGGGGTTTGAAGAGGAACTTTTGCTATTTGATTCCATTTAGGTGAGCGCCAAAGAGAGGGTCATCAGAGCAGAATAACCAACAACTCGGGATGGGTAGAGATGGATGAACAAATGCAGAAAAAATGCAGAGAGAAAGGTATGGTCGGATGAATATGCAGCCGATCAACAGTTCCTTGGGAATTGAAGAGCAGATGGTACTTGTGAGCAGTCAGCAGTGTCTATTAATGGTGCTGCAGATCGGTGTGGTTTATTTTATGAGCAGAGAGAAGCAATGGAGAAAAGTGAGATCCGGCAGATCGAATAAGCCTTTGAGCAAGTAGTGTTAAGAAATGAGCTGGTATGGATCAAGAATCGGGCAGCAACGAAGCAGGAATTAGGTACGACAAGCAATTGCAATTGCAGTTAATAGTGTACAAAAGTCAGAGACACAGACAGGGAAATCAGAATTGAATAAGCTTTTGTGGTTGTGGAAGTGGAAGTGGAAGTGGAAGTGGAAGTGGAAATGGAAATGGAAATAGAAATGGAGCAAGAAGCTGCAAATACAAATCAGCAGAATGAATGAGAAAGTAGGGTAGAGATAAGGCCTAGGGAGAAAGCTACATCGATTGAAATGAACAGTAAAACAAGGAAAAGAGAGAAAAAAAGAAAAAATATGCACTACCACACAGGAAAGTGAATAATTAGAAACTCATGCAAGAATCCGAAATTGGACCTTGATCGGGCGCCGATGCAAGGCATTAGCACAGGTGGGAACCGAGAAGAAAGAAAATGGACTGCGCCGGATTTTCATCTTATTATATCGATGATAATGTATCGGTGCTCTCAGCAAATAATTGTGGTGGATGCACAATGGGGCATGGCTGATAAATGACCACGTGCAGATGCATGAGGCTAGAAATTTCCGAATATGGAAGACTTCGGATTAGATCGCAGTGTGCACGGAATACGGTGCGAACGGAATACGGTGAAACATACACTTAAGTGGGTACGTGGCAGGAGAAATTAGGCATAAGCGTCGGTTTCTGTGAAGTACTGTTAGATCGAAGACGGAACCTTCACAGGGCAGACCGCATAGGAAAACAGGAGTTCAAGTTGCTGGCTATTGCAGCCACATTGCAAAAAAGGATTTGTGGTGAAAATTTTGGTAGCGGCGCAGTGGTTGGACTGGTAGCAGGAAAGAACCCAACAATACTCCGCGTCTTCGTAGCGGTCTGGATTAGCGAGGCGTAAAGAAACTGCAGCTGAACGGTTAGTCAGATGAAATATAATGCTTTATGATCTAGGATATGCTACGCTACGGTGCTACTACGGCGGATATCTCAAGTTTTCGCTTGGCCAGACAGAGGACGATGCGAAACGGCTCTGTCTGGCCATTTTTTCCATGTGGTGTAAATAAGCGCACAGCCGCAGCGACCACGAGTCGGCGGTAGCAGCAACAACCACGAGGAAGGGTGGCTGCATCAAGGAAGGAATAAAGTGAAGCAGGAAAACCGTCAGTGTGGCTTTGACTATTGCAGACGAATTACTGCGTCGGCTGGTGGGTGTGAAAGACACCGTAGGTGAGTATCAAGCAACTCATGGAAAAGGAGGCTGTGTGCAATTCAGTAGGTGCAAATACTGCTGGAACGCTCTATTCCGTCTCAGAAATCCATCTTTTGGATAACTGATATTATAGCCATATAGTAAACATTGCAAGTCTTGGTTGTGGTGAGCCCCAGCTTCACAAAGGAGCATAGCAATATAGACTGCCAAAAATTAGCTTTGGTCTTTCGAACGTGGCTATTTACAGATGGGGAACAGCGTTTCAGATAATGCAAATTTTTTCTAGACATGTAGAAATACAAAAAATCCAAATAAAAAGGCTTCCTACGTGCTAAAATTGCAGTAAAATACCTTCTGCAATAAATTCTGACTTAAATTAAGGCCTAAAACATGGTAGACCGTATAAAAACTTATCAGCAAGATTGTCATCAGCGAATCGGGCTGGAGGAGTGATAATCGGAAACTATCCCTAAGTAAAAGTCCTAAAGCCATAAAAGTAGCAAAGCCATAGATCCACTTCTCTGTAAGATTTATTTTAAAATTCTTCCAGCAGCTGCAACAAGCAGCAATAAGCAGAGTAAGCTGCGCTAATCTACCTTCTGATGCAAATCATATATCTTTCACGGGTAGCAGTAAAATATATGCCTTTGATGAGGAAAACTGCAGTCAGATTAGCAACACGTAAGCAGGCTGGAAACCTCCTTCAAAGGCATTAATGTAGGCTTATTAATGGCAAGCATCAAGTGATGACAGTTGTTTGGATTGCACAGTAGAGCAGTTGGCTTGCTCCAGTTTTTGTGAAGAGTTTATCGGAATATCTATGAAAACAACCGCCGAACAAGTAGAGACGGTTGCATCCGGAGCAAATATAGCCGTAATCCGTAATAAGCAGTACAACTTTCTTTAGCTCAAGACCTAGCGTTCTACTTGACCTTTTCCAACATCTGTTTCAAAGCGAATAGTTCTAATTTGAAGACATTAACAACAAAAACGAACAACTAGAGGGCTGATAACCATTTTGAAAAATAACACATTTTGGGGAGTAACAATTTTTAGTGGACGAACCCCAGACCAAATTGTAGACTCGGATCAACAAATCACAATAACAGTAAGGCTTTTCGAGAAAGTTGAGTATAACAGAGGACGAGATCGGTAAAGCGATCCAATAAAAGAGTATTCAAAATCTCCACATTGTTGGTTTGAAGTGCAGGTTGAACTAATTTTCGGTTTTTACCATTTATCTGGGCTGTGGTGTACATAAAAATTTTGAGTTGCTATTTACAGAAAGCAACTAACAAAACGCCAAGCCTTTAAAGGTAATTCAGAAAGCATTAGAGGAAATTTTCAACTTTTTATGGCTTCTGAAGAGAGAGAGAACTTAGAACATTACAATATGGTTGTCGATAAATCCGAAAGGAATCATGAGAGAAAGTGAGGCTTACTTTGCTTGGTGAATGATGATGACATGACAATACTTTAATCAAATATAGATGGTGGCCAGGGAGAAAATGCTTGTTGGCAAAGAAAATAGAAGATAAGAGTTTGATCAAAATTACTTGAGTGTGCAAATGAGACAACCAGCTAGAGAAGGGCCGAAATAGAATGCATCATATTTACCTCGTGTACTCAGATACCGCTATTTGCATACGGCAGTTGCTCATCACACGTCTGCATACAAACTCTGCAATAAACATTTCGACAATTTTAATAAGTTTGGAGCAGTAACAAAGTAATTTTAGCGGCGGCTGCAAGTACCAAGGACCAAGGACCAACACTCTCTCACAACCCTCCACAGCAATTCAAAGTTGATGAAGAATTCAATGGCTTCATTGACGCTCTATTGGCTTTATTATTCGGCAGTGACAGCACAAAACATGCTTACAGTGAAAATCCACCGGATATGAAGGGTTCGGAACATTGTCGAGTACCAAAAAACCCAGATAGCCCCATTAGGAAGCTTCTACAGCGAGAGTTCAACCATGTTGCCGCATATGGAAGTATTCACTAGCAGCAACACAAATAGAGCGAGACAGTCTGCAGTGGTGGGCAAGGCATCCTGCTAAAGAGGTCTTACGAGATATGAAGCACACCCAGCAATACCTCTGAACCAGGTCGCCGGAGTCAGCTGTCATCCAAGGTAGGGCACTATCTAAATGTGGCCAAGATGCTCGTATGCAATCACTACAGTGCAGGAATTCTGGGAAACAGGAGTCTCAATATTTTGGAATCACCAAGCAGTGCTTGCATTCTTTTTGCTGTACCAGATTACCTCAGCCAGCTGCCACCCAGATTTCGGCGATTACGTAGATATATAACGATGTGCTGCTACGCAACTACTGTAAAGTGGTCGGGATAGCCGTATGGCGGAGCCCACCAGACTTACAGCCAGACTTGCAATTCGATGTAGAAAACAACCTGCTACACCAAACGACTCCTTATAAACTTGTGCTACATTCCGGTGCTACCCACTCTCTCTGCTATGCGCAGTAGACACACGCACGACGCTTGCGGCATATGCTCTGTCACAGCAGCTGCCAGAAGTTCTGCCAACACACTTTGCTCCAGACAAACTTTACTCCACTTCTCTGCCTTCTTCAAACCAACCTCTTGAGCTTCTCTGCTCTTCCACCCGCTCTACTCTGCTCTACTCTGCTCTACTCTACTCTGCTCTGCTCTTCCTTCACTGCACCACTGCACCAGCAATCCGTACACCACAGTACCAATTCACCTCACGCGCTCGACACGTCACTGTGCATTTCTGATCTCTTCAACTTGCTGAAACATTTTTCTTCAACCATTACGACACACGTTCAATGCTGCTTCCGTTTTTCCTTTTATTGCTTCCCTTGCTTCAACTGGTTCAGGCACACATTGTGCTTTTGCCTCCAAGGGGAAAGGAGTGCTTCTACGAGAACCTGAAGACTAACGACGAGTTGGCCGTGACCTTCCAGGTTGGAGACCGAGACAAGGACGCCACCGACCAATTGACGGCCGACTTCTGGATCCAGTCGCCTTCGGGAAAGATGCTCAAGTCATTCAACGACGAATCACACGGCTCGGTGCACATCAAGGCCGAAGAAAGCGGCAGATACCAGTACTGTTTCTCCAACGAGGACTCTTCGATGAAGACCAAGGATGTGTCGTTTAACGTGCACGGCGTTGTGTATGTGGATGTGAATGACAACTCTGGCGACAACTTGGAGTCGTCTGTCAGAAAGCTCTTGGAGCTAGTGTACGACGTCAAGAACGAGCAGAACTACATTGTGGTGAGAGAGAGAACTCATAGAAACACCGCCGAGTCCACCAACTCCAGGGTCAAGTACTGGTCGGTGTTCCAGCTCATTGTCGTGGTGCTCAACTCCATTTTCCAGGTGCTCTACTTGAAGCGTTTCTTCGAGGTGAAGACTGCTGTTTAGAGAGAGATGATGTCGTCCCGCCTGGTTAGTCTGCTTTAGTCATTGGTATGTATGTTAGAATATCATTAATAAGAGGTGTAGTCTGACGTAGGGGTGGCAGTGTGCTGTGCCTTAGAAATGTTCAGCTGTTGCGGGCGTGCGCTGAATCTGGTAGTTTGGAGGTCTGGCGTTAAGCACTAGTGGAAGCGGCGTAGCTGCTCAGTCGGCCACCCGAATTGGGTTAGACGCCATGAGATGCAGATTTTTGGCCATGCATCGAGTGATGCAGCCTTGACTGTTGCCATATTTTTGCTGCATGCAGGTCGGCAGTCTTGGTTATTACTGTCTGCCAAGAAATCGAGATTTTGCAATCAGGCCAGCCGCTGCGGTGCAAACATATAGGTGCTCAAATATATACACTTATACGTATAGAAAACACCTCTAGGTATCGCCCGATCAGCCACTGGGATAACAGAGGCCTTTAAGTTTGCCTGCTTAGGTAGGCTACCAAAACAGAACCTGCTACCGCTGCAGATTTAGGACTCTAGCATGCAGGGCACCCAAGCCCATCCATTTCCAGCCATTTGAAGCATAGCAAAAGGGTCAAAACATCTTCTGGAGTTCTCTCATAGGCTTGCCTTCCTGCCGTGCTGCAGGTAGATAGCGCAGGCTGTCCAAAGAAGAGGTGTAGGCTACCAGCCACAGAGAAGGGGCCCGCCACATGCGCCACACGGATAGTTACCAGTACAAAGACGAACTCTGGAGCTCCTATAGCATCACAGCAAACCAAACCAATGCTGCAGACAAGTTATAATATGCCAAATGACTCCGGATGCATTTTGCAGCTAGCACAACTGGACTTTCATGCTTCTGTCCAAGGTTGTGCTTCTGTGTGCACGTGACGCCCTTTCGATTATACTGCGCGCAAAATTTTCGAACATGTATTTGAGCTTTTATCGGTGATAACTTCTTTAGAAAACCAAATCGTAGAATGCTTGGTAGATTGTTTTGTAAAAGCAGCATTAGAAGATTTGCAACCGCGGCAAGTTCGATTCCAAAGACCCGGACAACGGTTCTGAAAAACGGACTCACTGTTGCTACAGAAGAGATACCCAACTCTTTAACTGCTACTGTTGGAGTTTGGATCGATGCGGGATCCCGGGCAGATGTGAGCGATGCAACATCGGGAACTGCACACTTTCTAGAACATTTGGCCTTTAAGGGAACGACCAATCGGACGCAGCTAGGGCTTGAACTGGAGGTGGAGAACTGTGGATCTCATTTGAACGCATATACTTCGAGAGAGAACACAGTGTACTACGCCAAGTCATTGAAGGAGGACATTCCAAGGGCTGTGGACATCTTGTCGGACATCTTGACGAGGTCGAAGCTCGAGAAAATCTCGATTGAGAAGGAAAGACCGGTCATCATTCGAGAAAGTCAAGAGGTCGACAAGATGTACGATGAGGTGGTGTTCGACAGACTCCACGAGGTCGTGTACAAGGGCCAGCCCTTGGGAAGAACGATTCTTGGTCCCATCAAGAACATTCAGTCGCTCAAGCAGCCTGACTTGAAGAACTATATCAAGACTAACTATAAAGGAGACCGAATGGTGCTGGTCGGCGTTGGATGCGTTAACCACGATGAGTTGGTGAAGTTGGCGGAGAAGAACTTTGGCCACGTTCCTATCAGCGACAAGCCATTGCCTCTTGGAACGCCTAGGGGTGCATTGCCTAGGTTCTGCGGCGGAGAAGTCAAAGTTGCCGACAAATCTTTGCCCAACACATACATGGCCATCTGTGTGGAAGGATGCTCATGGTCGTCGAAGGACTACTTTAAGGCCTTGGTGGCACAGGCTATTGTTGGCAACTGGGACCGTGCCACAAACTCCACGTCAACGCCTCTTTCTGTGATTGTTTCTTCTGGGAAAGAACCACTCTGCAACTCTTTTATGTCTTTCTCGACGTCCTACTCCGACTCCGGTCTTTGGGGAGTGTATCTAGTGGTTGATAAGCAAACTGACTGCAAGCCAGTTATCGACTGCATTCTCGGTGAGTGGAAGAGATTGAGAGACGGTTTCATTTCTGAAGAGGAGATTGAAACGGCCAAAGCACAGTTGAAGGGATCTCTACTACTCTCTCTTGATGGTACAACAGCAATCGCAGAGGATATTGGCAGGCAGTTGGTCACGACTGGATATAGATTGTCGCCCGAGCAGATCTTTGATATAGTGAACAATATTACTAGGGAAGATGTGGTTGAATGGTGTCAGAGAGCACTGAAAAACAAGCCAATCAGTTTGGCAGCACTAGGACACGTCGAGACGATTCCACCTTATGACTACATCAATGGAGGGCTAAATTAGGTAGCATGTAAATATATTCGGCAATAAGAGTAGGGTAGTAGGAAATGAGCGGAATTGGATACCTACAGGGGTTGGATGGGACCTATATGATTTGGCAAACTACAGAATTACTGAGCTCTGGAATGATTGGCCATTTGGCCAGGTACTATGAAGGTAGGTGGCCATTGAACTTTGGATTTCAAGCCATGTAATATTGTTTTGGTTGTATTTTATGCCGATGACACTCTTATATTGCTTTGAAGTGTTAAACTGGTTCCTAGAAAGCCTGGGCATAAGAATTTGGATCCAAACTTGACTGGTTTCGTTATGCCTTTCCCTATCATTCCGGCAGATAGTTTTCAATGTTTGATGACCAATGGAAAGGCTCCTTTAGTATAGTCAACCCAAACACATGACACTAATTGGGTCTAGTAGAGAACGAGGAACAAGCTTTTTGGAGAATAAGTCAACTCCACTGTAAGGGAGGGGTTGCTGAGATATCATGGTGACTCTTCTGGTAAACAGATCAAAGGAATGGATATCCAAATTCAGGCACCGAGAAGCATGAGAATCAGCAAGAAGCTACATAGAGCAGTCAAAACCCACGAATAACTGGAACATTCTGCTAATTTGCTTTCCAGCAGTGATACTAGGAACTGGATATTTAGATGTACCAGCCAGAGAGTTTATCAGATACTCGCTAGGACAGAATTATTTAAGCGCTACCAAGATGGCTCGTCAAAATGAAGAAAGAAAAGAATGTCAGCGATGGTTTGGCTGAAGAGCACCCAGAAATTGATCCTTGTAAGAACCTGTGGAAGCGATACTGAAAAGGACGCAGCAAAAGCTTTATTAACCCGATCAGACTACTAAATAACCAAAAAAGAATGAAGAAAGTGTTTCGAGAGAGCGTATCAAGCATGCTGTCGAAGAGGTCTGGAAGGAAAGGCTGACAAACCACCTTATCGATTACAAGCAGCAATTCATGGTTTCTCCAGAGATATTCCATACTCTATGTGCAAAGGCTGTGTCACACTTGGAGACTGGTCTATTATAAATTATTAATATAATTATAAAAATAATATAATGAAAAAGAATTTAATAATGGTTTAATAATTAATTATTAAGTTTAGCGAATAGTTATTTTATAGATTCACCTCAACCAACATCTAATCCGCCCACCATATATATATATCTACTAAATAACACTATAATATATAATATACTAAATAATAGGTCTCTTATATCTGTACTACCTTCTGTACTACCTTCTGCTCTACACTATCTACACACTATCTGTAGTATGCCATCTACACAGCCCATCCAAAGCTCATCTTCACGGTTCCAGCATTCTCCTCACATGAGCCTGTCTACTCTCCACCATCGTGCTACCAATCTCCACTACCTGCTACCATTCTCCGCCACCACCACCACTACCTTTCCCACTCTCCTAACTTGGTCTTACAATGACGTCAGACTCCATTTGGCGTGCCCTGACTTCTGTGGATTTTTCCGGACTTGCTACAGCGACCTCTGTCCGGCGCCAGAAGCCCCGATACAGCGGGGTAACGGTCTCTAAAACGCATAATACACTGCCCGTACACACTGTCTGTATACACTGCACATATAAACTGCACGTATGCACTGCCTGGAGTCCTCTACATATCGTCAGTCTTCTCATGTACTTGCAGCCTTACCTACTTCTTGCTTGTCCTGTATCCGTCGCGGCGATCGTCCGGGGCTTAAAATATTGTGGCCCGTCATACGCGCATACACACAGCGGTAAATATGCTTTTTTTTTTTTTTTTTTGCGCTGTTCAACAATCGAAGTGTGTTGTTTGCGTCTTGACAACTTTTCGACTTTCTACTTTCCGCTTTCCCCTTTCGGTTTGTACCTTCTAATTTCTGCTTTCGACCTTCGACATCGGAACGTGATCCATTGGGCCAATCAGCAGCAGCAATAGTAGTGGCACCAACCTTGAATCCACAGCATTCACCGCGAGAACATCGAGAACATCGAGAACATCGAGAACATCGAGAACATCGAGAATTAAGATTCTAAGAATTAAGGATTGGAGAATTGGAGAATTAGTAATCTAAGAATTAAGAATCTAAGAATTAAGAATCTAAGAATTAGGAATTTAGAAATTTGAAATCTAGGAATAAGGAATTTAGAAATTTGAAATCCTGCATTCCTTCTCATCTCGACTTTGCACCGCTCTTTTGCACATAATCCCATAAGCACCAGCAACAGCACCAGCACCAGCATCAACGACAAGATGGTGACAGACGAAGAAGTCCTAGCAACTCTGCCAAAAGTGGTGCAGAAACCTGCACTGAACCAGACCGGTTACCCGGGCTACTTGACAGAGTCGGAAAAATCGGCACTCGAGCAGTTGAGGATGATCCTCGAGGCAGAAGGCTACACAGAACGACTAGACGACTCAACTCTACTTAGATTTCTCCGGGCCAGAAAGTTCGATATCATGCTAGCCAAGGTGATGTTCGAGAAGTGCGAGAAGTGGAGAAAGGAGTTTGGCACCAACACGATCCTTGAGGACTTCAAATACACTGAGAAATCCAAGGTTGCCAAGTTTTATCCACAATATTATCACAAGATAGACAAGGACGGCAGGCCCGTTTACATCGAGGAGTTGGGTGCCGTCAACATCCCCGAGATGTACAAGATAACGTCCCAGGAGAGAATGCTCAAGAATTTGGTGTGGGAGTATGAGGCATTTGTCAAGTATCGGTTGCCAGCCTGCTCCAGAAAGGCTGGCTACTTGGTAGAGACTTCCTGCACCATTCTAGACTTAAAAGGCATCTCCATATCTGCCGCAACCCAGGTGCTTTCCTACGTTAGAGAGGCCTCTAAAATCGGTCAGAACTACTATCCCGAGAGAATGGGAAAGTTCTATTTGATCAACGCTCCTTTTGGTTTCTCCACCGCTTTTAGATTGTTCAAGCCTTTCCTCGATCCAGTCACTGTTTCTAAAATATTCATACTTGGCTCCTACTACCAGAAGGATCTTTTGGCTCAGATTCCCGCCGAGAACTTGCCAAAGAAGTTCGGCGGTAAGAGCGAGGTCAGCGATGAGGACGGAGGGCTTCTATTGAGTGATATTGGACCTTGGAGAGATCCTAAGTATATAGGTCCCGAAGGTGAGGCACCAAGATCGGGCATTTAGGCTTTATATTACTATGTTTAGCACTTAATTATTATAAAATCGAGTAGAGGTAGGAGACTGTTGTAGCCTGGTCGGGCCGCTGCAAACTGGCTTTTGTGACACATATCGGGTCATGTAGTAGCACGTTGGCAAGTGCAGTGGATAAAGTGTACTCAGCGGTTGTAGATAGTCCAGCACAGCGCATTTGAGATAGCAGATTTATGTAGATACTGTTCACAGAGAAAAAAGCCGGTTGAGCATAGGCTCGGTTCGCAATGAACAGAAAGCCAGTAACGGGGAGGAACACAGGATATCCACTGGTATTTGCTGATATGATGCATTGAGCAAATGTACAATAAAGTTCCATAGTAGCGCATGGAGAAATGTAATTGTCTATACTTTGTTGTCCAGGTTTGTCATGCATACCACCCTGTCTTGGGCCCAATTGTGTTACAACGTCAGTAGACTAAGTCCTACTGCCTGTATATCTGCAGAGTAGTCAAGCAACTTTAGTCCAGCACACTACAGAATCTTTTCGGGTTTTTGGTGTAATGATGGCAAATTTCCGCTTTTTGTACAATATCCAGGTGCTTTGCTTTGTCCCATAGCCGAAACTTAGGTCAGCCTCTTCCCGCCTAACTAGTAGCAGGGTCTCCTACGGAGCGCCATAAACTCTTGACAATCTCAGCGCTACTCTCGTCATTATAATCTTTTATTGGCATTACAAACAATAGAGGTATCACAATTAAATTAAAAATTGGCTCACACCAACGATCTTCTCCTGAACAACTTCTTGAACACATTCCGAGACTGGGATGGCTGTACCGAACGGGTGGATTCGGTAGTGTTAACGCTGGACGGGGTCACAGCAGCCTCAGAAAGTCCCATCATGCTGCCAGAGTGAACTATATCACTATTTTTGCGGATCACTGCCTTGACAAAGTCACAGAGAACGTACTTCTTGGGGCAGTTAAGGTCGACGGCTCCGTTGTGGAACGCAAACTGATCGAAGTCCACGGTGTGGTCCGCGGTGAGGCGTGCGGACCGCAGGCAGCGCCTGACGAACTTGGCCCAGCTATCGTGGCTGTGGATGCCCGGTATCTCAGGCTCCCCGATAGCCTTGTCGATCTTCTTGGCACGCGCAGTAAGCGTTCCAGCCTGTCCTAGAAGGTCTGAGATCGAGACATTTTGGGTGAAGAACGCAGAGTTGAACTCATCGTCGTCGGTGTCAAGCAGATTGTGGAGGAAGTCTTCCGTTCCCAGATCGGTGTCGTCGAAGCCGAGCAACTGGTACTTGAGGTCAGACACCGTGGCGGTGCGGAAGTCGAAGTTGTCGTGGTCGGAATCGCTACCGGAGCGGCTGCCGCCCGCGCAGGATTGGTTGTGCTTCTGGAGCAGGTCGACAAGCCGTGCGATGGTGGCGTACTTGTCGATCAGAAAAGGCGTGGTAGGGAGGCTGGAGATCACCGACTTCGGCAGGGCCAGGTGCACACGATCGGTCTCTTCATACTCTGGGAACATGCGCTCAGAGAAGTCCATACGGCGCCCCGTGATGCGGTCGTAGTAGGCGGTGATCTCACCGCGGTGTGGGCGAATAAAGTCCTCGTTCAGTGGAAGCAAGTAAGGGTCCTTGTGCGGGCGAAACTCTGCGCGGTTGGCGAACACCATGAGCACCTTAGCCACGAGCGTTAAGGTGCGGGCGGCACGCCCGGTAGGATGCTCCCTGGTCAAGCCGAAGAGCTTGGGGTTCAAGATTGCCGGGCAAAAGAACCGCAAGAAAATGAAGGAGCACAACGCATTGAGCGGCGTATCGACGTCGACCGGTTCCACGGCTAGCTCTACTGCACCACGCAACCCCCGCCACTCCTGCTTTAGAGCATCGGGCAGATCGTTGGACGAAGTGTAGATGCGGTGCCAAAGCTGCTCCACGTAGTGCAAGAGGTTGCGGTAGTTGTGTGCGTGGTGGTCCGGGTCCTGGCGCGGGTCGCACTCACAATTGAGGTTCTCGGCCACCACGTCGGCAATGAAATCTCCTAGCACAAGGTGCATGTACTGGCCGCCCACTCGAAGAGCATACCTCTCAAGTGCCTTAGAAAGGATCGAATTACCCCTAAAGATAGTGTTGGTGCAGCTGACGCCGCCAATGGCAGCCCTGCGCCCAGCAAGCCCAGCGTATGGCGACGTGGAGGCAGTGGCCGTGGTGGCGGGAGAGAGAGAGGGCGCCGTGGAAGGCGCCGTGGTGGTAGTGGCAGAAGAAAGAGAGGCAGAGGCGGCGGAGGAAAGCGAGGCCGTGGTGGCGGCAGACGTGGTGGAGTCGTAGGACCGGCGCACGTTGCCGCGGGCCACCGCGTCAGGTGGAGCTAGTTCGAACTTCATGACGCTGCGGAAGAAGTCGTGCTCCTTGTGCAGAGCCTGAAACACATCTAACAGCAAAGTGGCAAGCGTTTCAAGGTTGTAGCCGTCAATGTGGGGCTCAATGAAGGCCATGAGCTGTGCCACGTCCATGTGGGTGAGCATGTTCTCAAAGATCTTGTAGTTTTGGTATGGCAGAACGTGGGTTTCCTTAACGTTCAGATTGATGGTAATGTTGCCGATCTCGATGTTGTCTGGGTCGAACACCGGGATCCTGGTGAGGAATTGCGGCGAGCTGAACAGGTCCGGCGTGATAAAGGCCACGCCCACGATAGCGTCGTCGTCCCCGGTGGGTGCGCCGTTGGCGCGGTGGCGCTTGACGACGATGGTGAAGTGGTCGGTGGCAGCGGGGAGTGCTACGTTGGCGGTCTCTTTCCAGAAGGCGACCTGGTTTTCGATCTGCACCGCGGCCGTGCGAAACCACGGGGCGTTCCACAGCGTGAGCTGGCAGTAGATGCTGCCGTGCTGAGGCTTGTGGGAGAACTTGGCCTCGAGCACTTCAAGCCGGGCACTCTTCACGATCCGCATACGACGGTCCTTGACCCCGCAGCCGACAAACTCTAAGTTTGTAAAGGAGCTGAGCGCCACGAACCAGTCCTCCATGTCTGCGGGAAGATCAAAGTTAATCAGCACACGGGAGGCCCTGTACGCAGACTTACGCGAGCTCTGCCCCAGAATGAGTGGGTGCGCGGTGGAGTCTGCGGGGGAGATTCCCTGGGCAGCCCGCAACTCACGAATCATGCCTATAAACACCACGTTGCTGGTGTCTCCAAACAGCGATCGGTCCACCAGGCGGACCTCACTGCTGAGGAGTGATGTCACGTTGATTGAGTAGAGCGGGCTGCCGTCGGACTCTGCCAGAAGGTCAAGCACGCCGGTCGACCTGAGGTGACCCATGGCGGTGAACCATGCCTCGCGGGGCGTGGCGTCTGCGGGCGCCGGGTAGATAGGGTTGCCTGGCATGGAGTGCACGGAGATTTTGCGGGCGGCAGACGGTACTGGGCCGTACACGCGGAAGCGGCATACTAGCACATCGTCAGACTGGAACCCACGCTCGTAGGCCACCGACTTGCGGAAGTTTAGCTTGTGGAGAAGCCCGGCAGGCCGCAGCGCCTTCCACGCCAGAAGACAGCCCACCAAGTCGACGTAGTCGTGGGAGTCGTCGAGCTTGAAGAAAATTGACCGGCCATTGTCGGTGCCGTCGACGATGAGCTCGACGATCTGGTGGCCGTCGTAGAGGCGGACGCCGCAGTGCTGGATGCCGCGCACGATCACCACGTTGTGGCCCGCCACCAGGTCGCCCTGCGCGGTAATCGACATGGGGATAACCTCCCAGTCGGCGGTGGCTGCGGGGCCCTGGCGCACGTCTAGCGAGTAGCTCCACCGGGCGTGCTCCGACGAGAACTCGCCCCTGTTCTTGCCAAGTGATTTCTTTAACATCGCGTCCACCAGGGAGGTGGACTTGGTGCCGTGGTGGCCACGGCTGCGAACATGTAGGTGACTGTGAATGGTAGAATCGGAAGATGACGGTGTCATTGTTGCTGTAGTAGATAAAGTGGTGGTCGAAGAAGATGAGGAGATAGACGCAGATGCAGACGCAGATGAGGTAGGTGAGCCTATCGTGCAGTTACTTGAAGCTTCTGTGTTCGTAGAAGAAGAACACCCGGAAGTATCAACGGCAATTGGACTGCTGCTGCTGTGCGGTTCTTTGATAAGTTTCGATGAAGAAAACGTTGCATTGGGTCGCATCTTGGGGAAAACGTCAAAATAATATACATATAAGATGTCCGAATTCAAAAGCTGCAAGTATCAATTGTCTGCAAGTTTCTGCGTTCGTTCGTTGAGGTCGGCTGTTTTTTTTTTTTTTTTTTTTTTTTTTTTTCATGTCCCAATCGGGAGGGCGTAAAATTTTCGTTTCATGTACGGAACGGGTGTTCACTGTGTGGTTTACCAGGACCTGCTGAAGTTAATGACAGTTGTAATGGCAACAGTTGGAGCCGCTGTTTCACTCTACGTTCCACTCTGCCTGTATTATTGCTCCTTATCCCGTATGTCACTCCTAGTTCAGCCCTTCTCGTTACTACCTGTCGCTAACCATACGTGCTCCTACTTCCATTTTCCGGACACAATTACAGCATGGATCTTCATATCGGTGGTCCTTTGTCGGCATTGTTGTATCCAATAAATAAGGCTCCATTGTTCGATTAACCTATTACTCCTCCTTTGGGGCTGCATCCCACCTTTCCTGGGTAATTTCCACCTCCTATACCGATAGCTGCTGGAAGCTATTCTGTCCTCATGCGCGTCCGACACATCAATTCCCTTTCCAGAAATCTAGCTGATGCATGCAATCCACACCTGAAATGATTGTGTCATTTGCAGAATACGCTTCGTCTACCGCCTCTCCTTGGCCTCCATCCCCATTATCAGTCATGTAGGACCCTACATCAAGAGCTTCAGGCTTTACCGTTCCACTTTTTTCCTTCGTAATTGCAGGTGGTGATCGCCAAGAGCTGTATGCACAGAAGTTTTTCCCTTCCCAAATAGGAACCTCCTGCAGCTGGCCCCTCCTGTCGACTTACGGCTATTTTGGCTGCTTGTAATTTTACTCTTTACGGCCAACCTTGATACAAATTTGGAAGTTTCCCCAAGTTACTGCTCTTAAAAGGTAGAAACTCTCGTTCCAACGACAAATGTGTGCCGCTATGGAAGAATTCCCAGAAAGGAAAAGTTTCTGGTGAAACCGTTAGCAGCAGTAAAATTCATCCAAGCATTTCATGCCAGCGCAATCTGAAACAGCAGAACTCTACTGTATGGAGCTGATACAAAAGGAGAGCTTTTTACTCTACGTATTCTGTGAAATGCGTTTCACTCGGCAGCGTGACTCTTAGTGTCATTCTTCTCCCTGATTATATTCTTTGAGTTCTGTGGGCTACAACTAGGGGCATCTATGTGCTTTGCGCAATAGGCACCCAACTATACCATTCAACTATTGAATTTGTTTGTCTATGAGTAGCTTCTTGTTGTACATTACTGTTATCGCAAGATTGTAGCAAGATGTACTATTTGGTAAAAGAAAGGCTCGTATTTGCTTAGGTATCTGGACAATCACCTACAAAAGTAAATTTCAGTATTGTGTCCAGGTGAAGTAAATGCATGTGTTTCTGACACTTTGTTGACCCAAATAATGAAATAGCACTGAAATTTCACCCCGTAGCCGTCAAAGAATGCTTTATTTTTGTTAATTTGCTTTTTTGTTTTTTTTTTTTTTTTTTTTTTCATTTACTCGTTTATGGCTTCTGTGATATACGCTTTTCTGCATACCAGATGGTACTTGTGACCACTTTTGGATCTATACATTGGTGTTTATGCCTCAATTCAGTGTAGACATTAGCTAGAAAAAATGCTCATGCGGCATGATATCTAGGTCGATCGACGCAATAAGGTGGTCGATCATTTCAGACAATTTTATTCACTTTATTTGTCTGCATTTCTCTGCATATTTCATATTTACCGGTAATAAAATGGGTGTAAGTATGATTAGTTAATACTGATTTGATTCAGATGGACCTGGTTACTGACTGTGAGAGAATGACGGTGGAACAATCCCCTCCAGAACGGAAATCCTGAATTTCAATGGAAGAAGATTCGAGGATAGTAAAGATGGTGTGATAAGTACAACTTCAGACGAGCTGAATAACGCCAAAATAGTCAATTCATTTCTCTATTGCCGACTGAGTAAAAAGCGGTTACAGAAACCGATTGCTTCTGATTATAAAGGGTGGATATATAACAAGGAGTCCGTTCTAGAGTATTTGCTTCAGAAAAAACATGTTGCAGAGTTCTCACATATTCATGGGCTAAAGGACCTAGTAGAGTTGAAAATCGATTATGACGAAAAGAGCCAAACAATTTGGTGTCCATTGACGGAGAAGAAGTTTGATCTTACGACAGAAAATGGATCTAATATCGGTAAAATGAAGCTCTGTTATTTGGTACCATGCAGCTGTGTTATGGACAGTATATTGCTCCGGGAATTGGTTAGCATTGAGTACAAAAAAGCAAAAAAGAAAAGGGAGGAGGATTACGTTGATTTTAAATGTCCTGTCTGCGGCCACAAGACCAGCAGCAGAGACATTATTCCATTGAATCCAAGTGATAGGCGAGAACAGGCTAGGCTGGAGAAACGAATCAAGCAGCTTGCAAAACTGGGTTTAAGCCACTCCTTAAAGAAGGAGAGGGTCAAGAAGAAGTCTAAGCCACATGCAACAGATAGAAAGAGGAAGGCAGAAGTGCATGGAGATGAAAAGGTACCGGTTAAGAGAGCAGAGAGATAAAGTGAGATAAGAAGTGTAAATTGAAATTGAGAGCAAAATCTGATGGGACTACTTTCTGAACCTACTTTAATGGCAATTTTTGCCGTGTGCTGACATTGTGGAATGCCCGCAACGCTAATTTACTGTAACTAATAAAAGCTGTAAACGATAACTGATATTATCCTATCTGTTGATAATGGCGCTGGTGGCCAGCCATTTATCTGATGCCGACTTGCTAGCTATAATGAGTGGGCTCCGGTGGTAGAATTGCAGCTATTACAGGCTGATGTACGCTGGTTCTGCTCTGGCCGCTGTCGTTTCGTTCAACTTGCTCTGGCTCCATGATATCTCCCTCATCTACACTCTACGTCTGCGGCTTCGCTCCCCCCCCCCCCCCCCTCTCTCCGTCTCTGGCTTCACTCCTATCCATCTCTGACTCGCCTCCTTCACTCTGACTCGGTTATAGTTCTCCGTTTTCCTAATAAATCAAATTATTTACATAAATACTCCAATCGATACATTAAGCATTCCCTTATATACAAGCTTACCATCTCTACTGATCCTCTTGAGCATGCTTCTTTAGAAACTCTGCCTCTTCTGCTGCTTGAGCTGTAGCAACCTTCACTTCTCTAGCCTTCTCCCTGTTAAGTCTAGCTTCATTTTCTTGTCCGGTAGCATAAAGAGTGTACATAACACCTCCAGTCATGTACAACGTGAGACCAACAAGTCCCAAAACCGTAAGCCTATGTGCGATATCAGCACCTCTTGTATACCATGCGTATTTTGCCATCCTGTAGTATGTGTTGGGCGATTCCAGTTGTCAGCTAGATTTAGTAAAGAAATAAAAGTGTAAGCTGATTCTATGAGCGTAGTCTTTTTTTTTTTTTTCATTTCCCGATGGTACCACACCGAGGCATCCGTGCACCGTTATGTAAGCTGCTCTCTAGATGCCCTTAGGGTCTGCTGCTCCAGCAGAACTTAACAGGCGTTACCCGTTACCGGGCTTCTCCCTCGGCTCGTCTGCTGTGCTGCCAGACCATTTCCTAGTTTACAAGAATGCTGCCGTAGAACTGGCCACAAATTCAGTATCAAAAAACGAACCAATCCCTATCTCCTTTCCTCTCAACTCATTAAATCTATCTCTATCCTCTCTTTCTTCCCTAATATGCCTTATACATTGTAATCCTTCTATTTTACATCGCTCTATACAGTCTTTCCGCAGATCTAATCTTCTCTAGCCTCCCTAAATCTCTCCAGTGCTTTCTTTCTCTTCTTTGCGTCCACACTGATGCCATCCAAATACCGCAAATTATAAAACCACACCATCATCTCCATATCATAAGTCCTTTTCTTATTTGATACTCCCGCCGACATATCCTCACAAAACTGATCACATTTCTCCCTCCACCTTCTCAACCCTGAACTTTCGTAAAGTTTTCTGTATTCCGCCCCAAATGCCTCGATATCGTCATAATCATTCAAATTTAGCTTTGTCGTTTCATCCAGTGACGAAGACTCCAAAAATGAAGTCTCTTCAGCCGCCGCCGTTTCGGGATCATAGAATACATACGGATAGTATTTTTTGGTCACTGGATTGACCCTCAAGTCTAGCAAGGTCAAACTGCGTCTAAAAAACTCTGTATTATTGATGATCTCGTCGATGCTGTCAATTGAATTTCCAAGAAGCTTCAATTGTTGGAGGTTATTCAGGGTTTGCAATCCACTTAAGGAGCTTAACTCATTGAAGTTCAAATTGAGATCAAGTAACAAAGGGAAAAATTCACTAAATCTTTTGGGCATCTTCTCTAGTCCGCATGCCGACAAATCCAATCTAGTAATAGTAGAGAAATTTTCCCCCTTCAGTTGCCTAAAGAAATCATAATTGCTACCCTGTAAAGAAAGCTTCTTAAGTTCGCTATTCAGAAAGCTGCTTTTCACCATTTCTTTTATTGGATTTGCGTTCGAATGAAACCTTATCGAAACTTTTTCCAATTGTTTTCCGATCCCCAATATGCTCTTCATGTTGTTCCTATCTATCGATAGGCGTTTTAACTTTGGATAAAATGATAAGTCAATTTGCTGCAATCTATTCGAATTCAAGTTCAACCTTTTCAAGTTAGAATGCTGAAACCCCTTCTTGCATTTAAAACTTCTCAAAAGATTATTGTTTGCGGAGAGATATATTAGATTTGGGAGATTCTCCAAATGTGTGATCTCAGTGATTTTGTTATTATCCAAAATCAAGTCCTCTAGGAACCACAGATCATACTTGGAGAAGTCAATGGTACCGAAGAGCTTATTGTTGGCAAGATTAAGCGATCGAAGCATGCGCAAATTTTTGAGATCATCCAGGTTTGTCAATTTATTTGACTGAACACTTATCTGAGTGAGATTTGTCAAAGATGCAAAAGGAGATAGATTTTCTAGCTCATTGTCATCTATATCTAATATCTGCAAATTTGGCAAATTGAATGCGGCACAAACGTTACCAAATCGGTTGTCGTTAAGCTTCAAAACCTGCACTTTGTTAGGGCAACCCTCAGACTGCGAGAGAGAGTTATTTGAAGCATCCAAAAACCACAAGTTGGGTGTAAACTTCTCAAGTCCACGCATTTTATCAAGCTTATACCCAGATATGTTCAATTCATCAACGGCATCCCAGTCTTCCTCAGGGTATATATCAGTGATGGCGGATACAAGGGCTCCATTTGTTTGAGAAAACGATAATTCGACATCTTCATTTAGCGTTCTATCTGTACTGCTCTTAGAGCTTACTGATGGCTCGTTTAGATTGAAAAGCACCTCCTTAGATGACTTCTTCTGTGATGAATTTGGCGTCTTCAGAATACCACTACTTTTCTGGGATACAGAAAACTGTGAAGGTCCTTCATCAATATTCTGTCCACCAGTTTCCTTGCTTTCATTGCCATATAACCTCGAATACTCGTCTTTGCTGATGTACTTGTTCTGGTTTTTATCGAATATTTTGTCCTTGTATTGCGAGGCAGGAATAAAGTTCAGTCCCTTGTGCTTGCTTGCATTGGAAATCTCGGACTTCGGCTCGATCTTGGGCGAAGAAACGTTGTCTGTGGCATGCCTGAGGTCCAGACTCGAGGAAATGTTCAACTGCCTTCTCAATGATTTCAAAGCTGAAGTGACATCGGGATTCATCACTGCAGGGCTAGGAGAATCCTGCACCTTCAAGTCGGATTCGAGCGCTAAGTTCTCTGTGTCTTTATTCTCCTCACCATCTGATGTATAGTCAGAGATATTGGAGGAAGTTCCGGGTCGGGGTAGCTGCCGGCTCAATTTTTCCTTTAGATTGTTATATAGATCATTGCCATTTTCCACAAAGGCGTTGGCCGAAAAGGTTCCGCTGGACTTGAGTGAGCTGAATTCGTCTGCGTCGGACGTATATTCTTCGGAGTATGTCATCGACTCGGAGTTGTGTATGCTATCGTCGTCGTCGCCACCCGATTGCCGCGGAAACAACTCTTCGTTTTTACCAGACGAAATCACCTTTTGATAAAGATGCTCCGAGTTCTGAAGAAGCCTCTCTACCTGGTCACCCTTGCCCGTACCCTGGATCTGGATCTGGTTTAGGAAGTTGTTCAGCTTGTCTTCCGTATAGCTTCCGCGGTGATCACCGAAAAGCTTCAATGGAGAGTTCGGCGTCAAGCTCTCCACCGTGTTATGAGCCATGGCTCCCATGTTCGACGTCGTCAAGTCTGCATCGTCGTCAATGCCGGATTTGGATGTCTCGTACTTTCTCCAGGCTGCTTTCTGGCGCGCAGACTCGTCCTTGCTGCTGACTATCGTGTTGCCCGTACTCAAAAATGGGTTCTCCACTGCATTAGTCGACTTCTCCGCATCTTCTGCTGGGTTTCCAGCCCCATCCACCGCAGTATCCGGCCACACTTCTCCCTTAAGCACACTTGGCATCCACGTCTCGTACGATGGGTCCACGTTCGCAGCCTTCCGCGGCGTCTGGCGTTCCGGAGAAGGCTTGTTAAAATCCCTGTTTAGCTTATACTTGTTCCCCTTTCCCTTTCCGTAGGGGTTGGCAGCATCAGGAGGAATGCAGTCGACAGTTTTGACGATGTCTGAGTTTTGGTTCAGCAGAGATGCCGATAACCGACAGCTTGCAGGCGTTTCACCGCCCACAGCCGACGGCAGTATGTTTTCGGTGCTCACAGCTTCTGTCATAGCATGCCAATCAGTTGCTTGAAATCTAACAACTGCCGAAAAGTGAAAATGAAAAAGTCACTTTAATGGTGTAGGGCCGTTCATTGTTTACTTTTTCCCCAAGAGACGTGCGTGTGTGTGGTGCGGTCGATCGACGCGTCTGTGAGTTAGCAGTACGGTAGCCACTTCTGCCAGACAGTGATATTTTGTAGCTACTGTCTTTCCTGGGTCTCACTTTGCCGGCACTGCAGATCCGGACACTTTCACTGCACCACTGTTTAGCTCCGACGACACACCCCTCTCTGTATTACCCCTACCCCACCACTACTCAGCTCCAACGACCCACCCCTCTCTGTATTACGTTCTCTCACCACACACTACATGCTGGCAGACCTGGTGTCCAGCCAATTAGCACAGTCATTCGATTACTTAGGTACTCTCTGTACTGTATATGATTTACTGGTGCAAACTTTTCATGCTTTGTTCGGCATATCCTCCTCTCCGTCCTCAACAAACTCTGGATGCAAGTAGTAGTGATCGTAGCGGCCCTCTTCGATACTTTGTGCACTTAACTCGCTCGACCTCACAGGTCTGTGTGGTGTACCCTGCAACATTTTGGTGACAGAATCAAGATCGGAACCCGTAATCATAGCCATGAATTGGCCAATCTCGATGTTCTCCCTGTTTCCTTCTAAATAACGTCTAAGAGTCCTCCTTCCCTCAATTTTATTTGAGTATGCGTATATGTTGACATCAACAGCGGTGTGCCCATGAGTAGACCATCCAACTTCAGCTCTCACAGCAACCATATTATTGAGATAATCCTGCAACTCCGCGGTTTCCTTTAATTTAATAATATTGGAAACATCCTCCGGCTTATAGTCGTAGATGCCTAGCATTTCTTCCAAAACATGCTTCTGCACAAACGCCTTCATGTCGGAGACATCTGTATGCTGGCTGTTAATTTGGCGCTTGATATACTCTCCCGATTTCGTTGCATTCAACAAGGCATCTGGCTGCCAGAGATACTCCGGGTAGGCACTGCCGATCTGTCTTCCCACCGTGAGTCCACCGGTTTCATGATCTGATGTCGAAATTATGTAGGTTTCTGTATCTGTGTTCTTAGCAAACTCTATGACGGTCTCAAAAGCCTTATCGTAAGCTAGCACCTCCCTCACCTGGGCAGCCGGATCGTTCTGGTGGCCAGCGTGGTCAATCCTCGAACCCTCCACCATAAGGAAAAATCCCTGGTCAGAGTCCTCGGTGGCCTTGGACAATGCGTTTAACGCAGTCAGTGTCTCCTCTTGCAAGCTAGGGTACATATCAGGGTCTCTGTCAATGTCGTACGGGATATTGTAGTAAGCAAGTAAGGAAAGCATGGGGAGGGAGGCGTTCTTGCCTAACTGCCAGGAGTCGAACTCCTTTCTGTTCAACGCAACGTTGAAACCCATCTTCCTTGCGGCCTCGACCAGGTTGTGGTCGTCATCCCTGCATCCTCCAGCTTCATTTCCTGGAAGATAGAAGCATCTTCCTCCGCCAATCATGAGGTCTGTGACACGACCTAAGGTGGTGTTGAAACCGAGCTGCTGGTTGGCGATGAGCGACTGCATATACCGCTGGTCGACGTGCGCATTGAAGCATGCGGGAGTGGCATCGGTAATGGATGTGGTGACCACAAGACCGGTCTTGTAGCCTTTAAGCTTCAAGGCCTCCAAGATGGTTCCCCTTGGAACCTGCTGAGGGTCAACGGAGATGGCACCATTGTAGGACTTCAAGCCGCAAGAGAAGGCGGTGGCGCCCGCAGCAGAATCGGTGATTAGCGACGAGTTACTACGCGTTCTGCTGGTTCCCATAAAGTACTTGTCTAGCTCTAGGATCTTATCGTAAGACAAATGGTCTCGGTGCTGGCGGAAATAACGTGCCATATTGATGGATGCCGGACCCGTACCATCGGTGACCATCATGATGATGTTTTTCTTGCCGGAGCTGACGCTCTTGGCCGAGATGTCTGCATCTTCCGAAGATAGATGCACAAACAAATCGTTTTTGAACGCCATGGCGAACTGGGAAAATACCCAGAGCACTAGCAGTATCACTCCGCATACTATGTCAAATCTGAGACGGTGACCTTTTGCTTGATTCTTTGATTCCATGGTTATGGATATGGAAATCACAGAAGAAAAAAGTGATATGTAGGCAACAAAGATTTGTTAGCATCGATTGATGCGGCAAGTGCGAAGCGGAAAACTGATTTCCAAAACTGTCGAGGAGCGGGAAAGATAAGCGATAAGGAATCGAGAGCGGAGAGTGGATGGAGATAAAGTGAGATGGAATAGAGGAGTAAAGAAGAGTGGAAATGAAGCAGTTGAATGGGTGACGGTAGGAAAATGAATAGAAGCAGCATGGAATGGTAACAGTAGAGGTATAACAGAGAGATGGGAGCGGTAAAGAAATAAGATGAGGGCAGCTGAAAATGTAGTAGATGAAGCGGGTGGACCGGGTGGCTTGGCGCTGTGTAGCAGCTAAAGAGAGTGTGGAAGTCGGACCAAGAGAATGTAGAAGTCGACCCAGAGACTTCAATGCATGGCAGTGAAAGACGAAGCGCATACTGTAGGTTTCAAATTGCTGCACATCCAGCATATCGGCTGGTTGTATCTGTGTCTACTCTGGTGCTGCTGCTGCTGCTGTCATAAACCACGCTTCTACTAGTCAAGGTTTTTCTTTCAACTCGCAATTGTGCTTGCTCTGTTGTCAGCACTCTTGCCATGCTTTCCCGTCATCCCTTCTCCCATTAATCCTCCTCATGCAGATCTTCATCGATACACCCGCTATTGCTGTTAATGCCATTATTTATACGGGTTTACTTATGATCGTTTAGAAAAGAACCCCCCAGATCACCTGTGCACCTGCAGAATCTGCCAATGCAATGTTCAGCACGGCCACACGCTCAACAAGTCGCCAAACACAGGCTATATTATGTGTTACAGACGCTCATTTCTGCTCCCACGCAGTCTTCAACAGACATGGCGCTATACTCTCTTCTCTTCTCTGATCCTACACGCTGTCGGCGCTCCGCTTTATGCTGGTCTTTACCTGCTCCTCAGCACCAGCCTCATTGTCGGCGCCGGCGAGGTCGTCCGGTATGGGCGTGTTCTCCCGCTGGGCCTTTTTAATCTCCTTGTTGGCCTTGTAGTACTCGGGGCTCTGGATAATGTTGTCGATGACGTAGTACTGGAATGTGTTCATGATCAACGGAAATGCCAGCATGACGAATGCGATCTGGATGTTGGGGAAATCGTCCGACCAGCTCAAGATCCACACGGCAAACCGCACTAGCACGGGGAGCACGATGAGCATTATGTATATGATCAACTTCATCGAAAGCAAGCCCACAAAGTACATGAACAACTGCTTGAAGTAGCACGTTATCTCGGGTGGGTCTCCGTATTTGCCGCTCTCGATCCCTTGGATCCCTGCAGCACGAGCAAGCTTCGACTCTACCGTAAGAATGGCCCAGAGAATCGGTATGCCTACGGTGGTGTCGAAAAGAATGTTGAGAAAATAGTAGTCGCAGGGGTTGTCGCAAATGTCCTCCGGGTTCTGTTTCAATTGCATCATACTGATGTAGTATGGAGACGTGATCTGGCTGGGATCGATGTTGATCCAGCTATCGGACTTGCCGCCAAGTATGCTCATGAACAAGTTCAACACGTGGACTCCCACAGCACCAAACACTTGCTTGGAGACGTCGAAAAACCAGATTTTCCACGGCCTACGATGCGGGTACTCGTGGAACCGCTTCCAGACCAAAGAAGACATGGCTAGAAGCCCGAGACATGATTGGATGATGAGCGAAAAGGGGCCCAATATCTGGCAGGTGTCGGATCTTGACATTGATGGAAAATAGCAAATGAGTTGAAGAGGTAAATCTGAAAGTGGAAATAGTGCGCGCATCTTAAAGAGAGCGAGTGGTTGTGTATATATGTATGTATGTATGTATTTGAGGCAGTGAACGAAGTTCACGTAGTTGGAAGAGTGAAGTGGGAGGCGAGAGGAAGAAGAGGAGGACTCCTATTAGGGAAGGCGAATGAAGAGAGAAGCAAGTAGCAGAAGAGAACTAGAGGTAATAGTTGAAGTATTGATGGCATAGCAGGGTGTGAGGAAGAGAAGAATGAGAAGCACGAGAGCAAACGTAAATTTGTGTGATTAAGCATTAAGCGCCGAGAGAGCCACTGCCGGCGAAGTAGGCGGAAAGAACTGGGGAAAGACTATCCAAGGTATAGGTGCCACTGTACACTGCTGAATCACATGAAGACGGCTAAAGTGAGACAAAAATTGAGGGCCGGGATGAATGGCGAAAAGAAAAGTATACAGCTGGCGGAAGCATGTAAGAGCAAATTGCCAAAAGGAGAGCCTAGAGTGTAGGCCAGAAGAACGCAAGAAAAAGAGCAAAGCAAAGGATGAGGTGGAACTGTAGCTCTAACGAAATAGCTGAGTGCGTCGGGTGGTATTTCTTTCGGTATTACGTTCTGAAGGTGTGTGGCTTCAGATCTCCATCATGATGCTCTGAGATCGGCAAGCAGGCAAACGTCGGTGTTCTGTTCAATGTCACTCGTTTGTGTCCCGGTCTTACACCATATGATACTGGCTCTCAACTAGCTGTATCGAGCTTTCTTGCAGTCTTCTGAAGTTTATCCTGGCAGGTTTCCCTTTCCGACGCTTTGTTAGGCACCACAGCGCTAAGTCAACCAGATAAGTCGCTGGCCTGAAGTAGGAAACACCGCAGAGCACCAAGGTGCTGGAATGGAAATCCAAGCTGATGCCAAATAAAAAAATCTTGTCTTTGACCTCTACCACGGATTCACCCACTACATGTTGCGTCAACGCTGCCATATCTGTTCATTGATTCTGTCCCTAGTAAAATAAGCGCGCTTAATCGAGGCTTATAAAGATGCTGCTACAATGCGAATCAACAGAGCTTTCCGTAATCTACCAGCTCCTCTGAAACTTTTCTAGAGTCCTGCAATGGTTTATCTTGTGTTTTTTGTCTTTTGTCCAGCATCTCTGGCCTCCGCCCGAGCGTCTATATTCCTGCAAGGTGCTCCGAATTCTCTCCATGCAGTAGCATTTGTCAGCGGTAGCCTGCAACCCTCCATCTTCTAGGTGGTTGGTTCCGCCACAGCCCTAATGTTTCCAAACAATTCAGCAGCCGTGTCGGGCCTGTAATCATGCGGAATTTTCTATCGCCATACTCTTACCCCATTATCTTCCGCCACACTCTCATCTCATCTACGCTACGCTCTTTATACCTGTACACCTCCTCCTGCTGCTCATTACTGCTCACTCCGTTCACTCCCGGTTATATGCCGGGGTTCTATCATTCCAATAGCATCAGTTTATCTGGTTTACTAACCTATTTTCATCCTCCTGGCAAGCCATGCTCCGCATTTCAAAGGAATAGCTTCACTAATGACACTTTAAACGTGACCTCGTAATAATGTGCTCACATTCGCTTAGTCATCACATCAGCCCGAAATCTTCGGCTCAAAAAAATAATCTTCACCTGTACTTCTCTCACCACTTTTTTTCTTCAATTAATATCTAGATAATAGTAAAAAAAGATGTTTTTCTTCGGAGGTAACAGTAAAAAAGACGACTGTAAATGTGGTTCCCATGAGAAGGGTTCTTCCTGTAAGTAAAGCTGCTGGAATACCGGAGTATATCGCATGCTCTCGGGGTTTGTTTGTTGGTTCGTTAACTAACAATATTTTAAAGCTTCATGTAGCTGCAACAAGTGTGACTGCAAGGAGATGAAGAAAGACGACAAGAAGTGCATGTCCTGTGAAATGAAGGACACAAAGGAGTGTAAGTGGAAAAAATCCCATCAATTTTGATGTTTCTGTTTTGGAGGCTTTTAAATTGCATACTAACTAACGTCTAGCAAAGCCTAAGCCATGTTGTGTTTGCTTGGATGAGAAGAGTGCCAGGGATCAATGCATTCTAATGAACGGTGCTGACTCTCCAAAGTGTGCTGACATGATTTCGTCCTACAAAGCCTGCATGAAGAAGTACGGTTTTGAAATCTAGATTAAATGATAATTGATTCTGTATGTCGTGTATATATTCAATGGATAAGTGAACAGAAGTTTTTTGTACTATTTGTAGGAGTGCTAACGGATGTGTTATGATTCTTGTTGTTTATGATTGATATTTAGCTTGATAGCTGCTGCCCTCTATATTCTCAAATAATTTCCTGGCTATATACAGTTACGATGCTAAACTACGGCTTTCTCAGCTTCGGAGTAACTTCCACGCTGCATGCTACTGTTAACAAATCCAGTGAACTGTTTCATAACTTCCTGCTTGTAGTGTCTGTTCTGAGATAGAGTGCTCTCTTTGGCTTTAATGCTTAAGCTGCGTACTCCATCTCTTCTTGCCATCTCAGCGAACCTATCTCAACCACAACACTATTTAAATTAACTCTTCCAAACTTTAGCTAGGTATTCAATAAAGTACACTCTGTTATGCTTTTCATGATTCTCCAAGTGTTGTTTAATTATGTGAAAAACTTTACTGACTCTACATGCCTTTGAGGGGGCGGTATTGTCCCTCACGAAATCCAGCTATGATTCATCCACTACATGTCTTTTGAAGATACAGCATTACTCCCGCCCAAGTCTGAAAATGACCTGCAAACAGTAGCCCTACCCCGAAAATTTTGCTTTATCCTAATCTATTTTGGTACATCATATTTCTACATGACTTCTTAACATTATGAATCCAACTGATTCACTAGAAGACCGCTTAGTTCCTCTTCTTCGGCTCTAACTTGCTGTTTCATCATCACGCCCTTGCTGGAAGAGACGATCTTGATGATACCGGCAACTTTGCCGCCTGTTATGCTCTTACCATACAACTTCAAAGTATGACTATTACTTCCACTCTTAACAACATCTGTACCTTCCACTGGCATCATGCTCATAGACTTAATAAGTTTATTGACAACTTCTTGCATGTTAACCGACTCTGCAGAGCCCAAGTTATACACTGCAACTTCCTCGTTAGCCAATTCATCCCAGACATGAGTAAATGAGCCTGTGAATAGTGGTGTGACGAAATCGCCTGCTGTAATGCTGATGTCTTCGATCTGGTACTCGTCCTGAAATCCTTCATCTCCCTCGTCCGGCTCTCCTGTCTCTTCATCCACATCCTTAGAAATGTATGACAATGTATTATTCAGTGTTGCAAGTTCGAAAGTTTCAGGTCTGGCAAAGGAAACATAAATTGAACCTTGTGATTCTGGCTTTAGAATGTCTATTGGAAGGACAAATTCCTCGGAATACTCTTCCACATCACTTAGTGTCACCACAGAAACCTGGTCCAATTCAATATCCTTTAACGTATTCTCGACGTTGTACTGGATGACCAAGTGATCTTGGAAAACATGCTTGATTGCTGTAACCACAAATTCAGTCTCCTTTTCAGTCAATTCCACAACAGCCGATGAGTGCAATAATGCACCATAACCGGATATTTCTGGCAAGCCGGATAACTCTTGCGAATATTTCTGCTGAAGCAATGTATACTTTGTAATGTCACTGACAGGCTCCTCTTCCTTTGAGGCACTTTCAGGGCCCGACTGCTCAACAGAAACAGTAGGTTCTTCTGAAAACGCCGTGGTCTTCTCCTTATATTCGGCAGCCTTGTACTCTTCTTCTGTCATCTTCGGAATTGTCTCAAGATCAAACGGATGGTCAAATCCGGACTTTTCTGGGCTCTTAACATAGTTGCTCAACTGCTGCTCCAACACCGGAAGGGAGTACTTGAAGCTAGGACAGATGAAGTCATTTGCCATCTTATTGCTCTTATCAGCTAAAAGACGCAAGGAAAGTGCGGCACGATCCCTAACCTCATCATCAACATCCTGAAGACATCTCTCAAGCAAGATCTTGATGCTGGTGGTAAGGTAGTCGTCACCGATGAGAGCAAACTTTGAAAGGGCAATGACCGCAGAGGATCTCACGATGGAGTTCTCTAGAACGACACGATTGTATATATGTCTGACATACAGGGTTGGCTTTTGAGCCTTTGGACCTTCGTCACCCAAAAGATGAAGAACACGCACTGCTAACTCGGTGTACTCGCAATCCTCAATGAAATCGCAGAGCATCTCCAAAGCAGACTCTCTGGACTGTGGAACAAACTTGATGATGTCGAAAATGGCGTCAATGACGGCATTCTTGAAACTGAATCCGCCTTCGTCCCGCAAAAGATCGTTGAGGAAGCTGAGCATTGCCTTATATTTTTCGGGGAACTTGAGAGCAAGTGCACGGACGGCATCGATGACGATGACCTTGAACTCGTCGGAGATGTCGTCCATGAATGAGGAGATGGACTTGATCAACCGGTCTGCGTTTTCAGAATTACCGGTCTTCAACAAGGTGGTGATGGCGTATGTGGAGATCGACCGGCTTGGATCGTTGATGAGCTGCTCTAAATCGGCGTTACACACCCGGATCTTTTGTGGGTCGGTCATGGCAATACGGTTAAGCAGCCTGACGGCAGCAAACCTGGAGACGGACCTAGGCACGCTCAAGAGCGATTGGAGAACGGCGATTGCCTTCATCTGCTGGTCAGAGTGCAACGGAAGTGCCAGGACAGCTCTAGCAGCCTCGAGCTCAACCATGTCGGACTTGCTGGAGAGCCAGGAGGAGAAAAGAGGCCAGAACTGCTGTGCAAGCTGTGGGTCGTTGGCGACGAGGTTTGCGACATAACGCACGAGCAACACGGACGCGTAAGGACTGTGGAGGGTGCTGCGGTCGGTCAGCTGCTGGACGAGCTTGATCAGCGCCATGCGGTCAGAGTGCTTGAGTTTGTAGACCAAGCCGAGAGCGTGGTACTGGTGGAAGGATGTGGTCTGGGGGAGACGACCGGACGCGCGGTAGGAGTCGTGGGCGGCGTAGGGCGAGCGGCGGATCACCTTGTGGGAGCCGATGGCCTCTTGTGCCTCGTTGGCCCAATGGCGCACGACGTCGGGAGCCACAGGGAGCAGGTGGTAGGAGCTGACAAGTGCCGCGCAGCAGGTGGCCTGGCCGGCGTCGACGATGCAGTTTTTCAGCGAGCGCTCTGCCGCGTGGATCGTGGACCCGTCTAGCACCCGGGCTAGCGTGCGGATAGCGTTGGGCTTGTACACCGGGTCGCCTGCCTGGATGTCCTTCATGATCGAGGCGGTGATCATAAGCGTGTCGTCCGATATGGCGCACAATTCCTTGATGGCCAAGTACGTGAGCTGGCGCACGCCAGGGTCGTTGTTGTGAAACAATTTCGACGCACAAAAGAATAGGTTGGTTGCCTCGGTGCGGGGGAACGTCTCGCCCGAGTAGAGTAGCCGCAAAAGACGTGCTAGAAGCAGTCTGCATTTCTTGGGTTTCAACGGACTGTCATTGAATGCTTGCAGGCATTCCTGGTAGACTGTCATCTTGTCAGGTAGCACACCTGAGTCGATGTCCTCGAACCTCTTGTAAGTGACAGCAGACATGTTGAGGACGGGAGAAGTGAAGGTGAAGTGAAGAGAGAGAAAATAGAGAAATGGGATGAACAAGTGTTGAAGAAAGTGAAAGTGGATTCGCGACGTGGCCAGATGGCCGGGTAAAGGAGAAGCGACGCGACGATCGGGTGTGGGTAGGGGGACGAGGTGAGAGGAGAGAGGAGAGAGGTGAGAGGAGGTGTAGAGAGGAGAAAAAGACATCAACGGAAGACATCAACGGAAGATGTCAATAGACGGACAGAAAGGAGCAGGGTTGATGTGAAGGTGAGTGTTGGCGGTGAATAGGTGTGAGCGACCGCGTTGTATCGCTGTGCTGTTGCCCGGTAGCTCGAGGCTCCTAATAGTAGCGCCCGGTAGTCGCGCTGAGATGTTGCCCGGTAGCTCGAAGCACCTAATGATAGCTCCCGGTAGTGGCCCCAGTGTCTCACCATAGCTCACCATAGCTCACCGTAGTCTCGTAGTCTCGTAGTTCACCAAACGTTTCACAGGCTGCATAATGGCCGATGTCTCTGTTGCCGCCTGCAATTTCACTGGAGTAAACTCCCCCTGGCAACTCCTGCTTCTGAAAGCAGCTTCAATTCTAATCTAGATATCGAGTCCGCTGCGCAGTGGCAGCCGGAGTAGTTCGGAGGTACGTACGTTTTAGTCGCCAGCTAGAAGAGCACATGTCTGTAGAAGACGGCTTGTCCTGATACTGTCGGACGTATTAGTTCAGACATGTAAGATCCCACTGCTGTCCGTTTCTGTCTCACGTCATTCTGTAGCCTGTAGTCCTTGGGCATACTCTGGATGTGAAGTAATATGCTCCAGCCAGTGTCTCCACTACAAATTTTCTTTACTAGGTAGCCATCTTGGTTATGATTCAAAAGTCCATTTCCCTTTACGTTTTCAGGAGATATCTTCCATATAAATAAACCACGGCGTTGGCCTACTGATTTGATCATATACTGTAACATCGAAAGGTCATATCTCAGCATCACTCTTAGTCCTGCCATTTAGCCCCTTCCCGGCATCCTGCTTACTTCAAATTATGGCAGCTTATTGGCCAAAAAATTGAGAATTAATCCATTAGCTGCGGTGATGCACTGACTAAATATATATCTGGCGTGGTGCCGCTCAGAGCTTTAGTTACACCACTCTAAGCTGTAACTCCTAGGAATGCTAATCGCTACAAGTGCAACTAGTACCAAAGAAGTGCAATCAGTGAGCAAGGGCAAATAAAAAACGGCACAATCCGGAAACCAGCCAGTATGTTATTCTTTAGATGAAATATAGAATATTCTTTCAGAATTTGCTCCTATGACGAGGCTCTGGTTTTATCACGCTCAATTGTGCTGCCATTAAAAGTGTTCCGGTTGTATTGGAAATTATAGACAGAAGTCTCCCTTGCTATCATATATGCCATAACAGTAAATTATTGAAAGGTAGCACTGCTATGGCCGAAATCCTCTCTCTCAAGCAACAAGCATCTTGATTCAACTCTACAATCTCTCTCGTCATTTCACCCTATTCGATGCTTCCGTGGTTATTATACATTATCTATTAAACACTTGCTAGAAGCTGGGAAAGACTATTCTTGGATGCCTCATCCTCCTTCAAAACCTCGGCAAACGTATTATCCTTTAATGGCTGCGGAAGAAGGTTCTTCAAAGCTCCTTTTGCATCCTGGTTGTCTGCGAGCCTCAAGTAGCATTTTATCACATGCCGAAGGAGTCTGGCAGTCGGGTTGGCCACCAGTTGCTCGATCATCATTCTGAGCACGTTAGATACAGCCTCGAACCGATCATAAGTCTGGCAGATATATGCCAAGCCAGCATCGTCCATGAGGATCTTCTGCAGGATAAAAATTGCCACAGTCTTACTCAACTCCGATGACGACTCCATGATCTTCAAGCAGAGAGGGATGATCTCGGTTGTGAGAAGAAACTGGATCACCTCGGGACTGTCGTTCTTGACCAACGCTCCGATCACTCCCAAGCTGGTTAACCGAAGATATTCAAAGGGACGTTGTCTGGAGTTAGTGTTGAGAAACGGATAGAGAAAAAGCGGGATCTGAGCATTCAAAAAAGGCGCCCGTGTATCTGGATGTGACGCAACGCACTGCAGCAATGCCAAAGCGTTGCACACCCGGTTGGACACTGCTGTACTGAGATTTGGCGGCGAGAGATACGGATAGACGGCCACTATCTCCTCCAGAAGACTTGTCATGACACCAAAAGAGTTCCAGAGAACAAGGGCCAGATCGTCGTAATACTCCCTCTTCTTTCCGAGCTCTAGCAACGCCTGTTCCTTATTGGGACCGTACACTAGCTCTATAATCCACGAGTACACCTTTTCGTCATTCAGAGTATTGGCACCGCCGCTGGCGCCACCCGCATTGTAGCTGCTGTTTCCGTACGTATTGCTGTTGCCGTTTCCGGCACCCACCGAGCTGTCGGTCGAGATATTGGCCACCATAGGTGTGTTCTGACTCGAACCATGATTTAGGCCTGGAGCGGTCTGGACCTTCTGCTGCATCGGTGTAGCAGAGTTCGGCATGCTGGGAGAGCTGCCAGGGATGTTCTGCGGCTGCTTCTGATTAGCTGCTGCCGCCACTGCCGCTGCTGCTTGGATTTGTCGGGCAAGTAAGGAAGACGTTTGTCCTGGTTGTGTTTGCGATTGACGTTGGTTGGGCGTAAAACCACGATTCATGGTGTATGTGCCTTAATGTCTGGTGCTGCTGCTATTGTTCCAGTGTTGTTATAGGGACTTAACTGGCGTGTGCTTGGAGATTCCAACGAAATGGAGAAAAAATACTGAAAAGAAAAAAGTGATCAAGTAAAATAATAGTTGAGACACTGTGGAGCGCAGCGGTGAAAAAGACGGCGGTGCAGTGAACGGAAGAGCAAAGGCTGAAGCAGATGGAAGTGACAGAAGCATTTCTGGGTTGAATCGGGCTGGTGGCAAAGACTTGGAACAGCTGAAGTTGTAGCTATGTCTGAAGTTGTGTCTGTATTATCGGGATTAGTCATCTGGATAAATTTGGGCTAGAGAAAGGCATGCTTTGGTAGGCTTCTTGTAGCCGGATAGTTCTGGCGCTAAAGCGAATAAATTCCAACACTAAAGGAACGTGAATTGGCATACGGCGGCGGTGGCGGCGGCGGCGGCGGACACCTGTTGGGCTTCAAGTAACATCAGTCTAAAAGATAGGACGTTTCACGATACTGGTGAAGCCTGTGAAGTGTTGAGCCAGTGTGGCTACCTTTTTCGATCGTGGAGGCCGTTAGAATGCCTCTTGATTTAAAGTGAAATCAGGTAATAACATAAGTTATCAACCATTACAGTACTAACGGCTGATGTCTTGAAGATCAATTGCAGCAGCAATTTGACTCAGGAGACTTTTTTTTTACTGGTTTTTTACCAGTTTTTGGTATCGTGGTAATGGTGTAGGTTTGCAGTATTGTTATCAGACTGGGGTGTATTCCCGGCAGGAGTATGCTAGGCGGTATAAAGCTGTGGCCGGTATGTACCACTCCAAATATATGCAAGGAAATAAGCAGTCTGCCGACTGCAAGCATGTCCTACTGTTTTCTCCGGATGAAAACGTCAGCAATATGCTACTTCGTCAATTCTTCTTCTAATATACCTGTGGCTTGTCTTCAACTGGCACAGAATCCGGGTGTTAACAATTCCAGAGTTGGCTTCTGATCACACTGGCTGGCCCATAAATCAATGTAAAATCGGTAATTTTTGTATTTATTCATTGAAAAACTCGCATACTGTTTAATGACAGGCCAACGAAAAAGGCTAGATGCTCATCACTGGTATCAGAGGAAGATTAGTTGGCGATGTGTGCACAGTTTGTCACCAACTGCAGCGGACTATAAGAAATGTTATGGACATCTTATCGTATCGTATGATTAACTCATTCCCGGATACGTGATCTGCTACGACGGTTAGTGGAAGACTGAAGTCTTTCCACTTCAAACTACACTTTAGCAATATCCGATTCAGAGTCCCACTAATAAGCTAGTGCCGCTCACCCTACTTCTGCGTATCTCCAATCCTGTTCTATATATGTAGCTATGCACACAGCCATGCATATCGCAGGCTTATTATGTCTATTCAAATTATATATGTCGAGCGATTATTTCAGATTACTGGTCTCGGGAATAACGTACTTATGTCTCTTTCTGGTTTCCTCAAGACACTTCCAGGTGGTACCTTTTGGACCTCTGATCATCACATCCATTCTAGCACTATCTGAGGTGTTCTTATCTCCAAGCCAGACGTCAGAAACCACCCTGAAACCAAAGTGCTCATATATAGGAATGTTCCTTAGCGCAGAACTCTCCAAGTATGATATCGATTCCGCTGGGTCTATGTAGTTCTTGAACATGTATTCAAACATCTTTCTAACATTACCTTTACCTCTGGCCTCCGGAACTGTACCCAAGTAGACAAGTGTCCAGCAGTTCTCGGCTCCTTCTGGGTCCTTACTAAGCACTTCATCGGCGTTTGCATGTAAGATAGGAATAAGCTGTCCAAAGATTCTTTTACGGCCTTCTGATCCGGTCAACCATGCAAGCTTAGCAAATCCCGAGCGGATGATGGTCAAGTAGTTTTCGACGTATCCAGATTTGGGGTGAGCCCAAATCATCACCGACTCGTAACGGCCGGTTTTGTCTGATTGGTCACCCTTGATTCCAATGACAAGACCTTTGAGAAGATAAGAGTAGACATAAGCTTCATAGAGCAGATAATCACACTTCTTCTTAAGCTCTGGTTGGTCTTCTAGATGGCGGGAAAGGTAGTCGTCGACTCTATCATCGTCAAAGGAGTCAAACAAGGTCTGAGCAGCCTTTTTGCAATCCTTAAAATCTAGGATTTCAACTTCTGATTTCGACATGATGGGAAGTTTCTTGCAAAAGTTTAGAGAAATTTAACGGTTATAGCGGAATCTGGCAGGCACCGGTACGCACAAAAAGCCCGGAAAATACCCTCATTTATACATGTGCAGCATCATTTCACGTCAACTGCATATCGGAAAGCGAATTTCTCCCAAATAGGAAATCCAGAGGCGCATCTCGGCTCGGATGCAATTTCCTGGGGAGGAAATTTCAGGCAGAACTCGACTCTTGATACAATATAAAGACAGAATTTAAGAGCTTTCTAAGCACTACTGGTTTTCTTTTGGAGTTGCCATGTTCCCATATCTTCTTTGGTGTTTTTGTTAAAACCGGAATGCGGTTTGTATTTGATGTCTCAGGCTGCAATTTCCTAATGAGGATGTCGCAGCCTCGGCTCACAACAGCCGCAACGCTGGTTTGCGGCTGATGCTGAATAGATAACCGTTGAGAGATCTAAAGGGAAGGAATAGCCGGCAGCCGAGGTCCGAGACCGACTAATCTTGCGCTTGGATGTTGTACGCTTCTGGCTCGTTTATAGTGGGTAGCTTTGCTGGCTGCAGTGGCTTGTGTGGATGATAGCAGAATAACAACGATACGGTGCAAGAAGGAGGCGATAGTGACTGAAATTTTGCATAGCACCCGAAAATGCATTCCAGGTACCTCTAAATTTCTATGTTAAGTGTAAGTTGTGTATAGTAGTGGGCTGTAAATCTATAGCATGTGCACTCCTGAACTTTCCAAAGAGCCTACTTAGTTTATTCAAGATGCAATTAATCTTCTTCACAGAGTGGTGGTGGTGGTGGTGGATAGTGGCATGTGAGTATAAGCTTTCACATGCACCGATCCAAACCGACACTGTGAGCAGTTATTGAACGGTATCGCATCTCGGGAGACTGCAGCCTACCTTTTTTCAATTGTTTTCTTAGTTTACGACAATCTACATTTGTCCCACTCACCCTCTACACCGGCCTACTTCGCTCTTACTCTATTTTATTACTCATGAAACTCTGCTACCACTCTACCATCCTTCAGCGAATCATCATCACCTTGGTGATCTCTCTTTCTTCTCTGCCCTCCTCTTCAATGCGGTCAAACAACTTCCAGAACTTCAAGTTCTCGTCCGCAGCTACCGTGGCAAGCACTGTTCCATCGGGCGATATGCAGCTGCTCAATATACGAGACTCGTGTGCATCCATGATCACACCGGTCTTCTGTAGCGTGGGATATGCGTACAAGGAGATGTCATTGTTCGGGTAGCCGTGTGTGGCGGCCACCTCGTAGCCCACCCCGCTGGTGTATCCCCACGCCAACGACGACACCTGGGACTGCGTGTCTATGGTGTGCAGCCTGGCACCGGTGGTGGTGTTCCAGAAATGAATCTTGCGGTCTGCAGAGCCTCCCCCAGTAGCTAAAAGCGCCCTTTGCGTCGGACACCACGCCAATGCCTTGACTGCGGCGGTATGTGCCGTCTTGGAGAACTGCGGCGTAGTGGACCGGGCGTCCCAGATGTTCACCACGTTGTCATTGGCACCGCTGGCCAGCTGGACTCCATCGGGGCGCCACTCGATACCGCACACCTCAGCGGCATGGCCGTCTAATCGTGCAGAGAGATGGTCTGCGGCCCTGACGTCGTGGTGGAAGAGCTGCCCCGTGCGCGAGCCCGACGTGAGCAGGTGCCCGTGCCAGGCCATGCAGCCGACCCGAGAGTCGTGGCCAGCCATCGTTCTTAACCGGCGCTTCTTCTCGGCATCCCAGATTTCGATGCTTCCATTCTCTAGCCCGATGGAAAGATAGTATCCGTCGTCTGACCAGCGCACAGAGCACACGCCACTGGTCCTGCTCTCTGCCAGCAGCTCCACCGTGCCGTTATCTGCGTTCCAGCAGTACACACAGTCGCCTAGAGCGATGCTCACCTCGTTATGGCACGACCACGACAAAAGGTTCAGGTAGAAGTCGTCCGCGAGCCCCGGTGCGTCCAACACCTTATCGGGGCAGGTTGGAAGTTTCTTTATCCTGGCCTGTGCCAGCTGTGGGTTCAGCAGGCCGCTGCCTGTTTTCTGTATAGTAGGTCTTCTGTTACGTGCTTCTGGTGGCTCCCGCTGGAACTGTAGAATCCGCTCTCCTACGCTCAAACCGCACGCCTGAGCCACAGTGTCCTGGTAGATCCTGCTGCGTTGGCTCTCGATCTGCTCGGATGGCAGCAGCGACAGAAACCCCGGTGCATCCTGCGACGCAGTCGACATCCGGGTCATCTTGCCGCTCAACGTATGGCCGTTGGGTATGAACCGATCCAGCACTCTTTCCGATGTGTTGCTGCGGCGTAGGGAGGGAATTCGGGTCTCTGTTATATCACTCTTGGCCCGGTGGAGGCTCTTACCCTGATAGTGCGCGCCGACCACCTTGCTGATCCGGCCATGTCCGCCGATGCTGCTGCATGTCTTTCGGCGTGCTTTGTCTGCTCTGCCCCCGGCCAACGACCTGATCTTGCTGAAGTTGAGCTGCCCGATGTCGTCCTGTTTGCTAGGCCGCCAGTCACTGCTTACCACTTTAAAGTCTGGTCCCTGCAGTCGTTTCCCGGCGAAGATCGAATTCGTGCTCTGGTTTACAAGGTTCGTGCTCATGGATCCGAAAATTGATCTATGGGGGGAGAGCGAAGATCCCCTAGTAGATGTGTGTGAGTTGTATGTCATTTGGTAACTATGGGTATCTCGCCGTGGAATGCTAATATGTGTGCGTCAAGGTAAATGTCGCAAATAACCTGCCTGTGGATAATGAAAGTCCACTTGAGCTAGTACTGTCAAATCTATCTGCAACAGCCACTATAGCCTTATTCTATACTAGGCAGTTTTGTTTCCAATGAAGTTGATATCTATCCTGAAATTTTATATCACTGGCGGTTGGTATAACTGTACGCAATTCCTGAATGCTTTCTCGATAAAAATAAGACAGTCTGTCTCTCTCTCTATGTATATATATTTGTAACGATACCTATCCTGCTTGCTGGTTCCAATCGATTTCTTTGTCCTGTGACCGAACCTCTTGTTGAAGATCACTAATTGTTCACTGTATGATGATTATGCCAGCCACTATCAAGCTATGGTATCGATGTTCTAATAGTCGCCAACCCTATTTCTGTCTATTACTATTTGCTTCAACGATATTTCTTTCGACAGTTTATCACGGCTATTCTTGGTGGGTTGAATTATTGATTTATGGATATCACCTATTGAGTACTGTCTTTCTAGGTTCTTAGGTGAGATACTGTCTGTAACTATCGATTTCTATTATTTCACCTGCTATATCGCCAGCAGTGCCCTTTTATCTATTATTCTGCTGTATTGTCTCCCTACTATGCTTTCTCTTATCGGAGAAATCTTTAGAGCACAAATCACAACGATTAAGTCGAACAAGATCCAGAAGAGATTTTTGTTGTTTATGTTTTGCCGAATCAGGAATCTCAACTGCTCACTATTGCTAAGGTTGGTTGTGTGACGCACGACTACGAAACTAGGTTTTGTAGAATAATGAGAGGGTTGGTGTCACTATCAGAGAACTACATGGTCCAAACAGTCAAACATTGAGTGCCAGGTATTCAAAATCACCTAGGTAACTTGACTTTTCTGAGTTAGCATGATTCACCCGCTCCAGACAGCTACAACTTAGACCTTTGCTTGTAGTTTTTCTACTTAGGGCATCTTGAGGTGTACTCCAAGAATGGAAGCTGTTTGAGCTAGCGATATAGAATAGATACCACTATAAATAATGGGTTAGAATAGTGGTTATATCTCTTCAGATTAATTCGTCATGCAGGAATGTCTACAGCATCGAGGCAAGCCTGGAACCTGCATGCAAGTACTGCAGTGCCCGATCTGCAGTAGCTACACTATATGATCAGTTGATCAATAGTCTAGGTCTGACTGGATCCTAACCTTGCAGAATGCATTCGAAAGAAGTCCTGGCTGACCGGAATAATATGCTCATCAATTAGATCTGCTGTTCCCTGTGAGCTTTCCATTTCATCGATTCAATGGTTTCATCTTCTTGTTTCTCCGCAGAATTGACTACAATCTTTACATTGCTGTACAAGATAATACAAGCTCATCGAGATATTGCCGAAGAAATTCATCATATGTTCCGTTGCACGTGATTATGATCCCCCTTGCGTCCAAAACTGTGGCCTCGTTTCTTTTGAGGTGATGTGGATGTGGTTCCCAGAAGGGTATTGAGAGAAGCAAAAAGAAAAGGAGAAAAAAGCACACGAGACGCGTTGGTTCCACACTGAAAAAGAAACGTTGTGGGGGAACACCCTACACAGACGAACGCTAGAACGCCGAACTACCGCAGACATTCGGATATTTCAAACTTTTCGTCGTCGAGTTCTGGTGGTTCCACTTTTAAGAACATAGGGCCCATTCTAAATAGTATACTACCACTATGGCTCTAGAATACCCTTCTTGGAAATTGCTGAGGTGCCTCGGAAGTAACCCTGGCAGTTTAAATAAAGCGCACGAATGACCAATGGCGTATACAACCCAACCATTACGTAGATTGTCTATTTCTGGCAAAGTGTGGGGAACGGGTTGATCCATTGAGATGTGGAAAAACTGCCATGTAGGTTGCGTTTTCGGCAATTGGTGAACCATGGCTGCAATTTGGCGACAACCTTAGGAAAGTTAACATTTTACAGAATCAGGTTGACTCTCTATGCGACATAGCCGAGTCAAAGCTGCTCAATCGCCGATTTTGATCACATTGTTTTTCAATGGAATCACGAATAATCTACCCCCCTATGAACGCCCCCGTGGATGACCGCAGAAGGATATGTGACCCAAAGAATATTTCGTGCTGCAGAAACGGTGTGGCAAGATTTCCATTTGGAGAATTAATTCAGCGGCGAGGTTTCGAGAATTACCCCCTGCCAGATGGAAGCTCAAATATCGAAGAAATCGATATTACACTCTTTGTGGTTGGTGTTTAAAGCCATAGCAAGAAACTTCAAGAGAAATGTTGGTGCCTTGCCATTGTCCCTTTTTTTTCGTTAGGCTGAATCTTCTCAGTTATGAATTAGGCCACATCTTGGCCGGTCGTAGGGGTGAAACTCATTCAGACTGATGCCACACAGTAGATTATAAAAAGAACTTCAAGAATTAGCTATTGATCGAGCAGGTGTAAACACACACGCACACACGTAGCAATAACAAATTTCACCTTCATGCCACGTTTCTTGTTAATTGCCTGCTCCAGCCCCTCTTCAATGTTACTCAATGATATTTCTTTTTTTTCCTTCTTGAACATTTTCGGTGTCTCAATGGCAAATTTCTCTATTAGCCGGGGGCTTTGCATAAACACAATGGGTCGTATAGCAAAAGGCTTATGCATTCTATTGGAAATTGTTCTTTTCGTTTCTTTTGTTGTTTGCAAGGGAATGAAAAGTTGCTGCTGGCTACTCTGCATTGGACTATAAGTAGCTGTAATTCTGTACCTCTTCTCCGTTTCTCTGTGTCTAGATTGCAAATCAATTACATTTTCAATCAAAGACTTAAAAATGGGTTTATTCGACAAAGTTAAGGACAAAGTTGAGGGTGAGGCTTTCAAGAGCGAAGCTAACGATGCTTTCAACAAGGTCAAGTCCAGTTTCGGTGGTGACAACAATGGAGACAGCAATGATTTCCAGAGTCAGGCCTCTGACGCATTCAACAAGGTGAAGTCTAGTTTCGGTGGTAGCAACAGCAGCAGAGACAATGACAACTCTTACGGTAATGACAACAACAATTCTTACGGCGGTAGAGACAATGACAACTCTTACGGTAATGGCAACAATAACTCTTACGGCGGTAGAGATAATGACAACTCTTACAGTAATGACAACAGCAACTCTTACGGCGGTAGAGATAATGACAACAACAACTCTTACGGCGGTAGAGACAATGACAACAACAACTCTTACGGCGGTAGAGACAATGACAACAACAACTCTTACGGCGGTAGAGACAATGACAACAACAACTCTTACGGCGGTAGAGACAATGACAACAACAACTCTTACGGCGGTAGAGACAATGGCAACTCTTACGGTAATGACAACAACAACTCTTACGGTAATGGCAACAACAACTCTTACGGCGGTAGAGACAATGACAATTCTTACGGTAATGACAACAACAACTCTTACGGCGGTAGAGACAACGACAGATACTAAGCTTTGTCTGCCTGTTTCTCACAAGTTTTATAGCTTTTCATAATGAATATTCTTTGTGATACTTTTTTTTCGTGGTAGTTCAATAATTGTAGATTTCTGGACAATTTACTTCTGTTGATGCGTGGGGCTGTGGTTACCTGTTTCTACGTGCTAGGTGTAGGTGATAAAAGATCGTCGTGCTAGTCTAGTGTTAAAGCGTGGGCGCCAAAAGTGTCATGTACTTTATGTGTCTGCATCGCTGAAAGATTTGCCGATGCATGTCGAATTTCAGCCTCCTAGCCAGCAGTTGGATCTCACGGAACAATTCGCCCATCTACAAGATCTGCCGTTAATTCAACAGATGAGCTACTTTTAATAAGTGTCACTTCATTATCCCTCTACTGATACGTATATTACGATAGGATGCATGTCCATGCAAGTTGTCTCCTTCCTTGTACATTAGCATGCGTGTTTCCTGCAACAGCCAGAACCCGAAACGGACACTGCCTTGCTATTTGCGATACCGTGACAAGCTAGCCGATGGTAAGCAAGAGGTCTTTCAGTGGGGAATAGCCAATCGGCACACAAAGTGCAGCAAGCAATTGTCCCAGGCACAAAAATACGGGCCAGGTCCAGGTGGTAGCCTTGTAGCAGGAGCTATCTATAAGTTTTATTAGGTAAAACCCAAACGGAAAGCCACAGCGAGTTGCAAGGCAGGTCCTCCTGGGACCAACATGTCTGAACATAGAACAAAAACCCGAGTTACCAAATCTATCAAATAGTTGGTGTCTGCACGCTGTCACCTTGATAGTCTAGTCTTAGTTATAGTACAGTATGATGGTCACCTTGAGGACTTAGTAACGGTTGCACCGCCCGGTTAACTCTCTTCTGGAAAATGTGCTCGCAGCTGGAAAAAAAAAAAAAAAAAAAAAAAGAGCAGTAGTCGGCCACCATAGTTGGATAAGTGAAGAAGTAGTATTATGTCTTTAGCTCGAAACATCAAGGGCTTTAGAAATAATTTCAGATATCTCAGTAAAATGGCCGACTGTAGCAACTTGGATCCTTCGCCACTATCAGAGAATGCTGGACCAATTGAACTGGGCATTAAAGAGAAGATTGAGGCAGATCTGCAGCCTTCTTTTTTCGAAATAAGAAATGACTCCTGGAAGCACCAGCAACATAGGGCCATGCAAGGAGCTAAGAACTTAACTGAGTCACATTTCAGCTTAACGGTTGTCAGTGATAAGTTCAAGGAGATGAAGAGTCTTCCATCCAGACATAGATATCTTTATCAATTACTATCGGAAGAAATGAACGACAAGGGAGTTCATGCCATTCAGATGAAGCTCAAGACGCCTGAGGAGTGGGAAAGAGCTTTGAAGAAGTAGACATGTGTATATATGTACTGTTTATATGGATTAGGGGTATATGTACGGTGTATATGCACGGTTTATATGCACGGTTTATATGCACGGTTTATATGCACGGTGTGTATGTACGGTGTATATGGTTTATGGATATGAGGTTCGAAAATATGACGGCTCGTAGGTAGGTGTGATGTCTGTGAGAAAGAAAGTAGTCAAAGCAAAAGCGGGTTCGAAATATGGTAGACTTTGACGGCAGACCGGCCGGCTACACTGTATAACCTGCTGGCAGCGGCTTCCAAAAGCTTTGGAGCTGTTTCTACGATAGTTTCTGAAGCCTGCTGCTGCTTCTGCTCCTCCTGCTGCTCCTGCTGCTCCTGCTGCTCCTGCTGCTCCTGCTGCTCCTGCTGCTCCTGCTGCTCCTGCTGCTCCTGCTGCTCCTGCTGCTCCTGCTGCCGCCGAGTACCAAAATCCATTCACAGCATGTCCAGTAGCCGCTCTCCGCACTTCCATTGAGCCTACATCGTCCTACAGTTTGTTTTCAAGTCTTCTGTTGGTGGTCCACAGTCACCTCTACATATCTCTCTAATCCTCGTGCTCCTCGAGCAACTTCTTGTACTCCTCCTCACTTAAAAGCTTGCTGACATCAAAACCTTCGGCAAGCTTCATCTTGGTGATCCAACCTTCTCCCATAGGGTCTTCGTTGATCAAACCTGGCTTCTCGTCCATCTCGCTGTTGACGCCCGAGATCTCGCCGTCCACAGGCGAGTACACGTCACTGGCACTCTTGACACTCTCCACCGAGCCAATTGTGTCGCCCTTGGCCACTTCTGATCCGACCAAATCGTATGGAAGCTCAACAAACGTAGCATCTCCCAGAGCGTCGGCTGCATAAGGCGTGATTCCAATGAAGGAAGTTCCATCGGGGTGAACCGAGATCCACTCGTGATCCTGGGTGAATTTAAGCGTCACAGGGCCCTTGGAGTAGTTGAAAGGAAGGGCATTTGTGTTCAACTTGTTTGCAGTGGATTCGAATCTGGCAAACGATAATCTGGCCAAGCTGGCGGCTCCGACAAACTTGTTGCCGTGGAAAAGGTTTTGCCTGAGTGCTAGACAGAAGGACATGGTAAGACTATGTATATGACGGGTTTATAGGAAGAAGGAAAGAAAGAAGAAGAGCAGATAGAGGTAGGTGCAATAAATGCAGATGTTCAGGTTTTATGAAAAAGTGGGGTGCCGGGTCAGCGGAGTCAGTAAGAGAAGAAGTCCAGCTGTCGAGGTGCGGTGGGCCCGAGTCAGCAGCGCGTAAGGTGTGCGAGAATATGCGTGGTGACTCGGGAGCTGGTACCCGCTGGTAGCTGGCAGCCAGATGAGATCGACCAGCCAGCCCAGCTTGGGTGCCATCAACAGTTGCCAGACCTGTAACATGGTGAGGAGGACGGGGCCTGTACTGGACGTACTTTGTATATTTGTTCGTTCCAAAGAAACCCAGCCTAAGCTACGGAAGGTGGCTGCCGTTGAGCTGACTCCATCGCTGCGTGCATATTTAGAATAAGCCTGAGCAGCGCAGAGATATTCTGTGCTACTTGGGCGGCTAATAATAATTTCACGCGAGTGAAATCGGGCGCCAGGCTGTTGGTGCCTGGCGCTAAGAAGATGCACACAACACAGTCGCATTGCTCTGCCACCCACCGGCTCACCTCTTCCTAAAGGTTGGACATGCCTGGTGGCCGATCCGTTTCATCTGCTGTGTTCCCGGTAGCGGTGGCAGTTCTGGCTCTGCTGGTTCTTGTATACCTGCTTCCGCCCAGCTTCACTCACATGCGTTAATCTGCTTACCGCCGGCTCCACCCACACTGGCGCTGCGTTCGCGTAGAAGTCATATTACGTAACGGCCGATGCACTTCACCAGGAGAGCAGATCGGCCGGCATGAAGCAGAAATCCTAATTGTCTGACACCGATGTGGTAGCAACTGCTGCTAGGTCGTTTGACAGCATGAGGATCTAGCAGATACAGTATTGCAGATCTTAGCGCTACCGCCCACCCTCAACTCCCTCCTACTTTGCATCTCTATCCGCTAGTTTATTACTCTATTTATCTTTATTTTTTTCCATGTCGGATTCCCAAAACCTAACATTGGCGTCAAGCTCTTCGATCAAAAAATGAAGTGGGGGAATACTTCTTCCAATCTTGGAAAAGAACTTGTGAGCAAACCGATTTATAAAAAACATCTGCGAGCCCGAAAGCGTTGGAACCTTTTCCACTGCCTCCTGAACTTTGATTTTCTTGATGTACCAGAATGGATGTTCAACGTCTGCCTCCGAAATCTCCCCTCTTATTAACTTTTCCAACAGACCAATTTGTCTAAATTCCTGTCCGAGACTCAATCCCCAGCGGACGCTGGTGATCAAAGGTCTGCAAACATTGGATATATCTGCCGATTTTATCAACAATGAGGCCATCATCAATTTTCTCGTGAGCTGGTCATCGTTACTGGCAAACTTATCTATCTGATCGACAAACTCATCATGTCTAGCCATATCGGTCGCCAGAATCGAATTTTTGACGAGCAGCTCTAGCTTTTCAAAATCAAACTTAACCATATCTTTTTGGCAAGTGGAGAAAAAGGTCTCACAGATCTTTCTAAACTGGATCTGATGAAAGTTTTCTAGAATTGACTTGTTCTTAAAAAAGGCAGCAATTGGCGCATGATAGTCTTCCAAAAACTTGTTGGTGGTACCAGGGTGGCCCAAATCGTGACCCAACGATGCCAACAATAACCCGAATTTCTCCTGTGGGTCGAACTGTATCTTCCAATCATCACTATCCTCAATTTTGCTGATGAAGTAATTGGTAGCCTGTAGAACGTCAATAGCATGACGAAAGTTGTGAAACGGATTGCCCAATTTGTAGTTGTCCTTGACGTAGAAAAGAAAGCAGAATATCTTATTGATCCAGTAGTCTATCTCAGCCCCTATGTCCTTATGATTTAACCCAAGAAAGCACTGAAATAAAATCAAGTATCCCACGTACACTAGTTCGTCTATTGTCAACTGGAAACATTGAAAATTCCATGTGTTCAAGAATGTCGTATAGTCTTCCTTGTTCAGTGGAAGCGTTAAGAGGTCCTCGAATTTGATATGCTCTTCCAAGTACATCGCAACCTTGCTTTCTTGTTCATAGAACGGCTCGTTCTGTGTATGATTATATATCGTCTCCTTCGAGCTCGGATCAACAGAGGGCTGGTGTATTAGCTTGTTCATAGATGTGTAGTAATCTTCGATCTGATCATCGTTCAACCCGATCCACGACTTCATTCTGTTAAGCCGATATTTTATGTAGCTCTCGATCTTCTTCAGTTTAGGAATTAGTTCTGTCCGAATCACCTGTAAGTTTTTGTCCTCCTCATGAAAGTCCAATACTGTTATCACGGGATTCAAGTAGAAAAACCGGCATTTTAGTATCTGTTCGACAAGTTCAATGTTCTCCGTGTCTCGATTGATCACGATCAAAAATGGGAACGACGTTTCCTGCTCCTCCTTATTGCAGATTCGGTCAACATTCTTGTCTGTGTCCACAAGAGTGAAGTCTCCAACAATTAGAAGATGACGGATCAAGTTGTCCAACTCGTTAAACGTCTGAATATAGTGTTGGGAGGCATCGAAGGCTTGACCAATGAACTCAGGCACTTTTCCGGCATTTTCTCCACTTAAAACAAGTATGGAGGCCGTCATCTTGGTCACAAAAAAACCTGAAGAAGGAAATAGCCACTTCTTTACAAGATTTCGTCTTAACGGCTGCTGCAAGAAAAAAAAAATTTTGGGCGAGGCTGCGGCAGATACCAGGAAGCTAGTGAAGAAAAAGAAATACTGTGGGTAAGAGAGGTAACTGAAGAGAACCAGCAAGCCACCAGACAAAAAATATTTCTATGAGTACAAAGCTAAAAAGAGAAGAGAAGAGAAGAGAAGCTGCCAACAAATGGGGGCCCGATAAAGTGTAGACGCTGTTATGCGTTAGCGCTAGTGGAGAAGCAGTGTAACTAGGTAGCACGTCTGGGAGGCCCGCTAATACCCGCTGCAAGCAGTTATTTTTGCACATGTAGAAAAGTAGCGGTAAGTCCTCAGATATATGAGCTAGATGGACTGCAACGAAGAAAAATGGCACCATGCTTCCGGCAGACGTATCAATCATTAATCTTAAGTGCTGACCACAGACCACCGACCATCGAGCCCTAATGAAACCCGAACATGTCCACACCTCACCGGGGACCTTTAGTGTCTGTTCCTTCATCTTTTCTGGGCTTTACAAGCTGCATGAATCAAAAATCTTCCCATTTGCAGCGTTTCGTGCTTCCGTTCCAATTATGTACAACAACCCCAGGGTAAAGAGGAAGACAACTGTAATCAGTCACACTTCACACCGGAGTCTCCAAGGATACCAAGATCAAAAGTCGCAATCTACTCCCCAGACTTCTAGTCGACTCCTACCATAATCTCTTCGTCCCGGTTCTGATGTGAAAATTATTTTCGCTACAATTTAGATTTAAAAATAGTCTTGTTCGCAAGAGTCTTGGCATTAATTTTCCGCCAATTCCCGACTAATGTAATATATCGGCTGTTCGTAGAACCGTTGGAAAATCCGCATTTGTAAAAACGTCACACAAAAATTGCCGTTTTGTAGCACTCTCACTTCGTCTAATTTTCAGAGCATGCCAAAGGCGGACTGCCGCAAATGTATCTGGTATATCATGCGAATTGTGGTTTTAAGAAAATAGGCCAATACAAGACTACAAAAACTGTTGTTTTCATACTACTCCTGTAGAGACTTATATTACCTCGGTAACGTAGCTGTGAAGTATCTGATAAGCTAGATTGATCTAAGTTCTGTGTTTATAACTAGATATAGCCACCGATGGAAAACCCTTTCATCCAACTGGCATTCTGCATACGTGCTATGTATTTCTCTACTAACTAAAATACTCCTATCTCAGAAGCCTAGCCCATGACATCTATCTTATATAATATGTATAGAAATTGGTGCTCTACAGGTTCACAAAGGAATTTTGACCCAGGAACAGATGACTTGGATTGTCGTTAATAGTCTCAATAAAAAACACTAGAAAAAAAACTTAAAGGAGTGAATGACTGGTGACGACCAGAACAACTTTACAACACAACTTTCATTTAAAATTCTCAAGAAAAATGTAAATTAATATCTCATCTCGTTTCTCTTTTCCCCCCAGATTTAGTAATTTCTGTTGCATTAAATATGCAATTATTAGGGCACATCCCATATTTTTTTTTTAACAAGGTCAACATGAAGCAATATTCTTCGAAACTTGAGCAACCACTTCTTCTAAAAGGGCATTTCTCGGACTCTTCTTTATATAACATTCCAATATATTATGACATAAATTACGATATGACACGACAAATGAACACACCAAAACATTTGAAACGAAGACGCTTAGTATTTCGATATACACCTCAAATACCATAGTATGATCAGTGAATACTAGGAATGTAATTTATTATGTCTGGTTAAAGGAATACAACTTTGCAACACCAGGAAGGCATCTCAGACATAATTCACATATAGGGGAAGCTTTTAAGAACTGTCCTCCGAAGAATAGCCTACTTCAAAACCGTGAAGCAAAAACTGGAAAGTTGAACGGTTGAAAAAATTTCGAACTATTTCCATGCCATCTAGTCATGACTTTGAGCTCTCATGTGCATCATTTGTTTCCCAAGTATGTGCAAGCCAATAAGTATTATAAAGTATGAAGATTCTCCTTTTATTATTCGATAAATGATAAACAATAATTAGTATGCCCCTTCAATAGCCACCTTAGCTTACCTCAACACATGTCCATTCTATCTCAGCTTTTTGACAGACCTTTTTCTTTTCGATTGTACTACTTTCTAGAATAGACAAATCAGGAAAAAGATCGGATTTTGGTCCATGCTTAATCAATATCTGATTTTTGCCATCGGAATAATAAACCCGTAGCACTGAAAACGGATCATTTAAATTCTCTTTGTCCCACAATAGACCCTGTATCCAGGAACCATATCTTATAATACGGCCTCCATAGCGTGAATTCTTATCAGGTATGTCAAATCTGCAACATGGAACTGAGGACGGAGGATCCGACAAGTCAAGCTGTACCAAATGATCGGGAGTGCTTTTCATTGGGTCAATGGTAATCCAATATTCGATGTAGCTCTCCTGATTTCCTGTCTTTGGGTTGAGCATCGACCCCGTTTCTTTTCTGGAGCCATCATCACATGGAATAAACTCTCCCCTGCCTACTGCATCATCATCTTCGTTCGGCTCCTCGGAACTTTCACCCTTCAGAAACTTGCATCTGTTCCAAACATAGGTAGGATTTAAATAATGAAGGTCGAAGTCGAGAATTAAGGGGTGCTCATTTACTAACTTTGATTCGCCAGCCGAGGTAAACTGGAATGGAAACCGTTTGGACTCAGCTGGTAGTTTACCCAAGAATTCCTTCCTGTATGGTCTTACATCAACAAAATGATTTTCTGGTGTGGAAAGAATCATAGTTGATGTTTCTTCCGGCATCGTAGCCTTCTCAGACTCCGGCCACCAGATCGATTTTCTAACAGTTATCATTCCGAAATATTCGATATTGGTAAAAATCCCAAGAGGGTACAGAAGAAATGAAATTTCTAGAGCGGATAACAAATAAGTAGCAAAATTTCTTCTTGAGATGATCACCGACAATAGCCAACTGAGGTAGGAATTATTCAGAGTATGTGTGATAATAAGTAAAACTGAAAAAAAAAGAGCTACGGAAGAATCCGACGCCCTAATCAGCCCGATGAGGCTGTGCACCGAAAAGTGTGAACTTGCGATTATGCATGTGGTTACTGTCCATGCGGGCAGTCTCGGAAGATGTGCCGGCGTCTATTGTTTGCTTACGAATTGGGAAATTCGAATTACCGTCGGCGAAAAGGGTTCCCAATACGTTTTTTTTAGGCTATCGGAACAGAATTGTAACATGCGAATAAATTTCTGTTCCGTGGAAGAGTAGTAGTAGCTATTCTTGAATAGATCAACTTTTTTTACAGTTTGACAGACTTTCCACTACAACAGTCAATATCGACAAAAACTCTTTCTTTAGATAGCCATATACATAAAAGCAAGCTCTTAGCAGCTTGCTCACTATTCAAGCTCAAGTGATACTAGTTCAGTATTTTCCCCAACCATAACTTGATGCCAACCGCTTCTCAAGGTGCTCTGATGCAGTTTGCGATCTTCCGTGTTTCAAGTAGTAGTCTGAAGCTCCTCTGCCCGTTATCATTTGGATTTTCTGAGATGGAACTGGCTCTAGCAGCGTAGAGTCTGCTGGATGAACGAATAGGACTATTGAGTAACGATCTTTGCCCTTGTCCAGCAACTTCTTTGAAAATCTAACTCGGTGAATTGTTGAACGCAAGTGACCGTTTGTCCAGTAGCTTAATTGGTCCGCAATATTCACCACCAATGGAGCTGCCTCATGATAACCAGGTCTTGTAGGAACGTATGGCACACTTTCCCATTTTTTCGACACTGGAGAAAGGATCTGTAGGCCATCTTCATCTTTCTGTTGGAAAAGAAGAGTGACTGTGCCATAATCCGTGTGTGCACCTGCAACATTGAGTTCAGAAAATTTGTCCTTTTCTTCTTGACTTGCACCCTCTTTCACCGGACATGGGTAATGCAAGAATCTGAAGGTGGTACCGGAAGGCTTATTATCAGGATGACGCATAGCAAACCAATCTTTTCCTCCCTTAGTCTCATCAACTTGCAAACCCATGGCCAGAAGTACAAGCACATTCATCAACACTTTTCTAAATTTAACAATTGTATCTGCAAGGATATCCTCCTTGTTCTTAAGGATTTCAGGAAGATCTTGATTCAATTTGCCTGTCTTGAGATCAATGTCTGAAAAATTAAAACATTCTTTAGGGTCTCCCTTGGCCTTACCAATGTTGTCTTCCTCCAAATTTTCACCTCCCATGGCAGTGTAACCTTTGTGGTTCTCACTAATTGGGTACTTCTGTTTTTCAGATAGAGGAAGATTAAAATAATCTTTCGAAAGTTTAAACAAAGCATCAACTTCCTCCTGTTGAAATCCGTGTCCCTCAAGCATCAAGAATCCTTGAGTTGATGCAGCATGAACTAGTTTTTTAGCTGCATCCGGAGTGATCTTGGAGATATCAACAATTTCTAGTGGATTTTCAGACATATTTTTGCTAACAGGATATTACTTCCTTGCCGTATCTGTGATACCACTAATACACCAAACAAAGAAACAGAGTTATCCTTTTCTATTTATATGCCACGGCAACAGCAGCGCATTTTTGCATTTTTTGTTTCGGGACAGAGATCAAATACCATATGCACACCACGCCTGAAATTTTTTTTTTTTTTTTTAAATTTTTTGTCTTTTAGAATCAGGAGAGTTAAAGGCCCCATCATGCTCACCATTTTCATCGTAAGGTAAGCCTTACTTGCGACCGTTTTGGAAGTGAGGTGATTAGAAGGATTAAAGAGTGGCACATTTCGCATTCGGCCGATACATTACTGTTACTGGCGGAAATTTTTCTCGTTACTGAAAATTGCTTTTCAAAATCTTCTGTGGAGCCAGCCAGCTATCTTGGCCGAATCTTATCCGACATTTTCCCGCATTAAAACTTGGTTTGAATTCCGTTGCTCCACATCGAACATCCAAAAAGGGAAACTTGCTAGTAGGAGTTCGTGTGGTTTAGGAATAATGTTATCAGTAGCACCATTTCTTTTTGTTTTCCTTTAGTTCGCTTATCTATCACCCTTTCCGCGGAAAGCGTAACAATCAAAGATGGGGGAGGATTTTCGTGCATTTTTAGTATAACTAAATTGCACAGACTATTTTCAAGATACTGATAAAATAAGGATGCCCGAGGAATAATATTCTCTTTATTTTCTTTTTTTTTTCTAAAAAAAAAAGTGCCATTTTCCTTTGTTTTGCATGGCTTTCGATAGTTAAGATCTTTCAGGCTTACCGCGGGTAAGCAAGCCATAGGTTCACGTTGATCACTGTCAATTGAATTTCTGTGGTGTATACCAGCTGATGGATTCATATCCGCCAGCATTATGGTAATGCAATTGAATTGTCAATATGGTATTCAGCGCCTGCGAATTTCGTTTAAACTCGTTAGATACACAACTATCCGTGATTCGTACTATACTCCTTTTAATGTCCCTTGCCATCCGTGGAGACCAACCACTCTAATCGACTACACCTTCAATTAAAAGTTCAATTAAATCGCCAAATAAATCTAGTAAAATATATATCTCGAATATCAATAAATTAGCCACTAGAATCATCTAACCAGAGTGCCAAAAATAAAAAGCTTGATTAGTCCCAGTCAATGCGCTTAACGGTGGAAGTATTTTCTCTCAAAAGGTCTAGCAACATTATATGTAATAAAAGCAAAAGCTCCGGCTAAATCAAAACCAATATCTCCACCCCAGTCACCAATTTTTCTGGCTAGAACACCAGAATACCAAGTTTGATTCATTCCCAACACAACACCGACAGCACCACAACAGATAGCAAAAGCAGAAGCATAACCAGGATTAACCTTGCTCAAGTCATCGTAATTATCCACATCATATGCAGCAAAACTCTTTCTGTAGAAAAAATGTTCCGAGAGAGCAATGGCATCATAGATAGCTAAGTAGTAACCAATCAAATCCATGAAGTTCTCGATGACGCTCTCAAAGCAGTAATAAGCAGGAATTCCAATTGCTAAGGTCAATCCATTACCAACCAAAGTCCAGGCAATTCTTGGAACCTTCGAAAAAGGTGACCAGAGAGCTTGCGCTCCCAAGGCCAAGGAGTACATATTTGGAACATTACTGCAGATGGTTGACAATCCCAATAGAACACACAAAAACTCTCCAAACCCGTGAAGAGAATTATGAACAAGAATAACGTAGACTAAACCGCCCACAGAATAGTTGTTGTAGTAATATGCATAATCATCATTGGTCTTTATACCAGTGACAGCAGCTGCCCCTAGGATCATTGCAAATATTGATGGAATGCAAAGACCAAGAACAACACCAAAGAACATTTTAGTTCCCGAAAAGTCTTTTTTCATGTAAGCCGTATAATCGGAAGCCAATGTCGTCCAACCAGCGACGAAACCAAAGATAGTAGCTCCAAATGACAAAACATCTCCAGCCAAGGTGCTGCCAGAGCCCCAGGTGACCCAGCTTCCATCTTCTAGTTGTATTCCCGCTTTGAAGACACCGTCCTTACTAAGTCTGCAAATAATAGCAATAAAAACACAAGTGTTTGGAATCCAGGCCCACTTTTCATATTCATGGACCACATTGTAGCCAAAGAAGGTGACGATGACGGTACACAAAACTAAAATCAAGCAACCGGCCCAAGGTGGAAGAACACCGTTGTTCACGATGTGCAATAATTGGGCAGAAGACATGTTGTTAACTGCTCCCCAACCCACACAACTTAGACATGTAAAGAAAGCAAATATCCTCATACCAACATTACCAATTAAAAACCTGGAAAGGATTAACTGTCTCAAACCAAACCTGGCACCAAAAATAGAGAAAAAGCCAACAGGTAATGCACCGAGAATGCTGAAGAAAATAATAGTGAGAACCGAGGTACCGAAGTCCAAGCCAAACACACTATACGATAAGGCACCTAGTGAGAAGGTTGCAATAACCATATTAGCAGACAACCACATAGTAGTAGCAGCATAAAGAGAATCTTGAGTCTTCTCCTTTTCTGGAACCCTCTCAATACCTCTAGTTTCTCCGTGGAACAAGCTCATAACATTGCTGTACCAGACAGCTAAGCTGCTCTTTTTGGAATCTGCTTCTTCCACGATCACCTGATCATCGGACGTCGAGTCGTCGACGACTCTTTTCTCAATATCAATTTCCTCGATTTTGGACATGGTTTTAAGCCTAGGATTATGAATTACTCCCTTTTACATTTCAGAAAAATAGGGGACCTTTATATCTGAAGCTTTTTTGATTTCGTATTGTGAAAAAAAAAAAATGAAATCGCTCGCCGAACTGGGCATGGATAGCAAAAGAAACGAATCAAATTACACGGAGCTTGTCTCGGTCTGCATTGATTCCGAACAAAAACTTCCTGTGGTCAGAAGAAAAATTCACCGATAAGATACAACGATTAATCTGATTTGTCTCCGCGGAAAAGATCAAAGCCAAACTTCATGGATTATTTGACAGGAACCAGTTTTACTGGTAATACTTTACCTCTATAGATGCTAAATGGGATTCCAATGAAATTGCGAAAACGGGTCAAGAAAAATCGGTCTCCCTAGACTACTTTTTCTCAAGAAAAACCGAGATTACAGGCATTAATCCACCAAATTATGCCTAGCAGATACACTCATACAGGGATCGGTAGCTACAACTGTTTCCGCGGAAAGACTGTTTTCAGGATCTTATCAGTCTCTTTTGAGATGAGAATGGTTAAATTTCTTTCCCTTGATTGCCGCCAGAAGCTGGTGGTCGGAACCAAACGAACTTTCCATTTACGTGCCTATCATGCGAACGCACAATAGGAACCAATCCGTTTCGAGAATTGCGCGTGCCTTTTCGTGGTAACATCTCCGTTTGGCAATAATTTTTGCGTTTCATGCATGCTGGCGAAAGGCTGTAGTTTCAGAGTTCATGCTATTGGATGAAAGTGAAAATTGTGAACATTCTTTTATAGGTCAGCAAAAATAGGCTTCGCATTACACCGACTTACACTGGGGCTAGGGCTCGCGGATTTCTGGCAGGATAGAAATGAAATTTAGCTTGTCTTGAGGCGTCTATGGCATTCTGTGCGTAGCAGAATAACTATGAAATTAAATTACGTCGTAGCTAAGGCTTTTATTTGGAGCCATTTCCTGGGAAGGCCTTATCACTTCCTATTTATCATTCATAAACCTTCAAAGGAGATTGGGGGTGCTTTTCTTGTATGAGATGAAGGAATTACAGGTGTAACAAACTAATGAAAAAGATTTGATAGAGCATTGGAATGACTGGAGTAATTGCATATACTTTTTTTTTTTTTTTTTTTTTTTTCGTTATTCATAGGATTGCCAGCAGCCCTAATCAGGGTAATCAATACCATCAAGCCGAGGAATACTACATAATTATTCTGAGAAAGGGTTCACTGAAACAAGGACCAAAAGGAAGCCAATTTGAAACCCTGTATTGGCGCCGGGAACATAACTTTCATTTTTCATGTGCTATACAAAAAATCTTAGTATGAGTTCATTTGTAATAATGGAAACTATGCAGTCTGTTTTGAAAATCATGGAATGATTCATGGGCTAAATCAGTCTGCAAAGAGAGTAAAGCATTCACCCATTGAGGAGATTTCCAGTTGGAAAACTGCAATGATGGTGAATACGTCTGTGAAAAGGCGTTCCGCTACCAATGTTCAAACTTATCGTACTTCCAGCCCATCCTGAAGGTGTAGTTACCTACCGGCTCAAAGGTTCAAAGCTGAAAAAGTTAAGCAAGATATAGCTGCACACCTACCCCTACGATGCCTACGATTAATTCTGTTAAACATATTCTTATCTAACTTCTATCTAGTATCCACAGATCAATCATGCAAATTCTCCTTGACGTATGCAAAAGACTTCAGTAGCTTGTTTCTAGCTCCAACAGTACTGACTCCTAGCTCAGCCAATTTGGAGTCATCAAGCTCAATCATGTCCTGCCACTTCAGCTGCTTCAAATTATCGGTATATTTATGCAATCTCAAGGTCTTGAGCCAAGCAGGAATGTTTTCCAACAATTGCTTAGATGCAATGTCCCTTGGTGTTGCACTCTTCACCACAGAAGGGGGAGAAACCCCACCAGCTGCATTGGCACTGCTGACCCTCTGATTATTTCTATGCATCCGGTTAGTTGGTGGAACCGAGAGCGACTGCTGATAGCCCTTAGTACGATATGAGACATATTTATTTCTTCCACGTTCAACGGACTGTTGTTGTAAGAGCTGCTGCTGTTGCTGCTTAGTGGAGTCTAGCCTAGATCTGGAAGAAATGGTGTTAAGTGAGTGGTTCAACTTGATGGCGTTTTGCCCAGCAAAATCACCAGAAGAACTGAAGCCAAAGCTCTGTCCTACGCTGGAGACCGAAGGATCGAGAACATTAGATCCAGTCGCATCGACATCAGATGAGAAAACTTTAAAAAGTGGAGTGGCACCCAGCTTCTGCTGCTGCCGCTGCCGCTGCGGGATGTAGCCGTAACTAGGGTCGGAATAGAGGGGACCTGCCGATCTTGGGCGAGTTATTGGATCCAGTAGGGCATTAGGAAGTGAACCAGCACCGGATTTCATTGCCTGGGGAGCAAACAAAGGAGTCTGGGACTGAATTTGAGGAGAATAGACGGCTGACTGTTGCTGAGGGGAAAACAAAGAAGTTTGGGACGCAGCAGAGGCCGCTGGAGGAGAAGATTCCTGCTTCAAAATAGAGTCCAAGTTGGTAGCCTGAGCGGAGTCGGAGTTGAGCATGAACAAGGGAGACACCGGACGAGTGTGAGGCTGGAAAGAAGAGCCAGAGGCGCTGACAGGAGGAGAAAAGGCCAAGCGGTCAGTTTTCTTGTCCAAGACGACACTGTTGACCTTGTTTCTAACGTAGTGGACAACGCCATCGCTCAAACTCTCGAGCAAGACGTCGGCGGCGGTCTTCTGCTCCTCTTCGTTCAGGCTCTTGAGCCAGTTGGTGAAGGTCTTGAGGTCGTTGGTGAAGTTCTGCAGCACCAACTCAGTCCGGGGCTCAAAAGCCGGCACGTCTTGGGCCTGCTGATCCAAGCTGACAGCAGGCTGAACAGAGATGGCCGGGCCTGGCGCCGCCACCGAGGCGGAGGAGGCCGGCGAGAGGATCGAGTTGATGGGAGGAATGGATGAGGTGGTCATTCCAGACGGCTCGAAAGCGTACCGGGACGACGGAGGCGAAAGGAGCGCCATCGACGAGTTGGACGGTGAAGGCGAGAAGAGCATCGACTGCTGGTCCGACAGAAGAGGCTGCTGGTCGGGCACCGATGGCTGAACGTCTCTCTGTACAGAAACAGGTTTCTTGGGAGTTTGCTTGTGTTGCTGTGGCGACGAAGCCTGATTCTGCTGTGCTTGTGGCTGTTGCTGTGGTCGTGACTGTGGTTGTGACTGTGGTTGTGACTGTGACTGTGACTGTGACTGTGCAGGTGTTGCATGTTGCTGATGTTGTTGCTGATGTTGTTGCTGTTGCTGTTTCGGCAGCATGGCGCTGGCGCCGTCCTGCAAAGCCATCGTGGGCAAGAAAGACATGATTGGATGCTGGGCAACAAGAGCAATTGACCTGCTGCGATGATGGTGCACGAAAAATCGTCTGGCTGAAAGCAGAAAACTTACCAGGAAAGATTAACAGCCAGTAAGAAGGCGAAGCTAGCGGTGAGCGCGGGTGGTGGTGGAGAGGTGGGCGGAAGCGGTGGAGCGACGGAGAAATGAGGCAGAGAAGAGAAAGCGGCGGATAAGGCTGACGGGTGGTTTATGGGTGGTAGATGTCGCTAGATAAGTATATCACAGATGTGCGATGCGATTAAGATTCTGACGAAAGCAAGAGAATGAATGGGGAGGGGAGGGAGGAAGACGTTGAGTATGGGAATGCCGAGAGGAGGTAGTCGTGGTAGTCGTGGTGGCCGTGGTGGTCGTGGTGGCCGAGAGGAGAGGGACTCCCACCGCGGGGTGTTCGGTGGTGTGCGGCAGCAGCAGCGTGGAAGGCAGCGGCAGCGTGAAAGACATGTATGTAATGAACTGTGGAGAGCCACAAACTGCGTAATTAAAACGCAGAGAATCGCAGAAAACCGCCAGACCAAGAAACTCTGCAACTTCTGCCGTTCTTGTACACGGCTGTGTCGTCCATCCACACGGCATCTACTGTTCTTCATGGTTATGGTTCCGCGCACAGCTGATATGCCTAGTGTAACGTCACCTGGTGCAGCTGTTCGCTTCCTGGTAACTGCGCTAGAGCGCACCAGAGCTGCACCAAGCCACTACACACGAGTGGCCAGCATACCCAACCCATCCCTTTTCCACACTCTCAATCCTCCAAACCAGCTGTGAAACTTTACCAAATGATATATCCTCCAACATCTGCTCTTTTTTTTTTTTCCCCCCCCTAGCACAACAACACCGTCTATGCTCAGCTACGCAGGCCGCCTGGTGAACCACCGCATACGACGTGGCCCGGTGGAGCCACCAGGCAGCGTGCCGCACAGCGCTGCAGCCCCGAATAAACTGCCGCTCACAAACGGCCATGCTGTAACTGCTGCACTCACACCGTCTGCCCCTTGCAGCTCTGCTGCATCAACGGCTGCAACGGCACCATGACGTTGTCCGGCGGTTCCAGTTACTGCGCCGCTGTGCGTGGCTGCCGCTGGCTGCATTTCCTCATTAAATGGATATCTGAGACCATCTCGCTTTCTCGGAAACCTCTCTTCCTCAGCGCCCTGTTCCTTCGTTATTTCCACGCTTCTTGTCTCCTCCCGATCTAACTTCTTCTACGGCACTGCCTGCAACCTTGGTCTAACAACCTTACCACTTCACCTTGCTTCGCCTGATTCTCTTGCACTGCATTGCTTTCCATCTTCCGCGCTTAACGGCTTCCACGCAGTGTGCAGTGTACAGATTCCGATTTCCTGGTAGCACCGCATCATGCTCCCACTTCCGCCAAACGTGCATTGACAACCCGGCTTGCTTCTCCCGAGATCTATCGCCATCTCATCAGTCCGTTTCTTTGCCGGCCGAGCCGCTGGCAGTGTTTACGTAATCCATAGCTTGTAACCACTAGGCCGACCAGAACGGTAGCACAGCGTATCTCAAACTATGATCTCCAAGTAGATCCAAATAGCGGTAAAGTATGCGTAGTATTGTGCTCTCTGTACTTTTTAAGATGCTAAGGATTTCCGCCTAAGTTCTTAGCAAAAAAATAATTAGTCGAAGAGGGGGTCTGGTTTTCGAACATACAGGTGCTTCGGCGGACACTGTATTAGCCAATTTCGTGAGTAAGACTACAACGTTCAACCATTGCGCTGCCGGTAAGCAAAGCTTTCCCTCCAATGCCAGGCCACCACAATGCCAAACCACCCATGCCCAATCTTTGTACGGAAATCTAGCGTCTGCCACCTTTGGACACCCACTCACCCCTTTGGTAGCCGGACACCGTTAGGAGAGTGCTGAGTACTGCAAAACTCAACATTGCTCGCTTCTACACTTCTACACAGGTAAATACTGCCAGACAATTTAGCATCTCACAGAATCTATGAATCACTCCTCAATACCATGTCCAAAGCGTCTTTGTTAGTCATTTCTCTGTCTGTCCGAATGCCGTGCATTATGTGATACTCTAGGTTCCTATTCGTTACGCCTCCATCGCCACACAGAGAGAAGCCTTCTTGTCACATGCCAAACTTTTATTGGCTTATCCAATCATAGCACTTATGACAGCCTCAACGGAAGTCTAAGCCTTCCATTATGCAGCTTCAACTCGGCCTTCCTGACATGTTCACACCCACATCTCCGTTATCGTCGTGGTCGTCCTCGTGCTTACCTAATTATCGACGCGAGTATCTCTTTCATATGTCGGCATCTTCGTACTTCTGCATCATGTCTAGTGCTTCAGGAATTGTGGCATCGCAAGATGTTCTAGACTCGTTTAAGCAGTTCGTAGACAGCAGTAAGCGTGCTTTATATGTAAAGATCGATGAAACCGAAAATATCAGAATTTCTGGAGAGTTCCAGGGCAGTGGTAATGTCCAAAAAGACTTAGACCAAATTCATTCGACGTTAAAGCCCAACGTGCCTGCTTACATCATCTTGAGGAAAGGGTCGGGATCGATGTCGCAGTTTTCTTTCATCAACTATGTCCCAGACCACTGTAACGTTAAGGACAAGATGATCTATGCGTCCACCAAGAACTCACTATTACGTAATCTTGGCTTGGAGAAGTTTCAGCCAATTTTGTTCATCAACGATGCAGATGAAATTGCTGGTTCCAACCACAAGTATCTAACAGGTGTTGATAATGAGGCTAAGCCACTAACGGAGGAGGAAAGGTCACTTGCCAAAGTGAAGCAGGATGAACTATTGATGGGTTTGACAAGCAAGAAAAGCCTTGTGAGTGATTCTTCAAGCTTTGTTGGCTTTGAATTGGATGGTGCGTTGGTCAGCAAGCTCAAACAGTCGTTTTCTGGAAATGAGATCATTGAAATGGTTATTTCTGGCGAGACTTTGAGCCTAGGAAAATCCGCCTCTTTGGCCACGAACGATCCCCAGGAGATAATAGAGAAGTTGAACTCGTCCGATCCTTCTTACAATATCGTTCATTTCGATGCTAAGAACTACTTTGTGTACTGCTGTCCTAGCGGATCCAAAGTCAAAGATAGAATGAAGTATGCAACCAACCGAAATGCTCTAATCAAGGGATTGGAAAGTAAGTACGGGTACAGCTTCAAAGAAACGATTGAGGTTGGGGATCCGGCAGAAATCGAAGTTTCAACCTTTAGAGAGGGCTCTGAATCTCAAACATCAGAGCAAAAGACCAGGGAAGGTCTCAGATTCTCCAGACCTAGAGGTCCTAGAAGAAGATAGTGCATGAAATACTCGTGGGTAGGTAACTAGAATAATCGTGAATTGTGGTTTCTCTGTAGGTTGGCACACCAATGTAGGGGAATGGAGAACACCAGAGTGAATATAAGGTGGCCCAATCTCCGATAAAATATATCTTACATAATTCGAAGGTCACTACGGTGAACTGCTCCAATGTTCAGCAGAACAATTTGAACAAAGCGATTTCGGCCTGGTATATTATATTACTATTATATACCGTACATTTAATACTACATCTGAAGAACTTATGTTCATAATCATTCAAGTATTGCACTGCTCCAAATAATTCCGGCGACGACCCCCTTTAACATGCTATGCTACTTCTAATGACAAAATTTACTGTAAACATTAAGCCCTCATTTTACTTACTGTTTCTCCTTCACAACAGGTTCGGTTTTCACTCTGGAAAGTGATAACTTGGAAGACTTGCTTGACTTTCCGTTTGCCACTGAAGTGTTGGAGCGCTGTAATCGTTTTTGTCTTTTGTTGTGCCTTCTCGAACTTCGACCATCCTTGTTTCCATTGTTTTCGTTATAGGTGCTCCGTAAACTATTGACATCAGCCAGCACAATCTGAAATTTGGACGTAGAGACCATATTTTCGTTGACTGAGCGCTTCCTGTTGGAGTTCTGTGGTTGAAAGGTGGCCATATGCGGTTTGGCCCTTGCCTGGAAATTACCGTCATGGAAAATACCAACTGCGGGCTCCAAGGCAGAGTTCGACTTAACCAGCTTACAAGGAGGCTTTTTTAAATAAGATTTTGTAGCAGGAGTCGGAGAATTCTCAACATTAAGCTTAACAGCTTGATCTCTCTTTTTTATAGTCGACGTGAGCAATATCGTGGATGGAGAGGAGTCAATCTGCTGCTTGTCCGAACGCATACTATCTGCACTTCCATTCCTCTGCTTTGCAGGCGTTTTGAAGGAGGTAGACAGCTGATTTGGAGTGGTGTGCTGTGCTTTTATGGCATCCAGGTTGGGAGTTTTGAATACTTTAGAGACGTTAATGGATTTCTGGGCAGATGGAGAATTGAAAAATCCCGCTAGTGGGTCATTTTCTTTGTTGTCAAGATCATGGGATCCTGGCTGCGACTTGAGCGAGTTAAGGGAGGCGTATATGCTGTCGTCGGCAAGCAAAGAAGGGGTATCTAGATAAAAGTCCCGAAGCGTGCTGCTGTTTGCTATCGGCGTTCTGAGGGAAGCGTCCAAGTTGGATATAAAGTTTATGGAGTCCTGAGGATCCCGTGTTGCTGGAGAAGACGTGAGCTTGGACTGGAACAGTAGCTCGAGTTGCTGCTGTTGGAGCTGCTGCTGCTGCTGCTGGTGATTTGAGCTTTGGGAAGCATTGGTCCGAGACAGAGACGGGCTGAGGCGAAAGCTAGGCGAGCTGATGTTGAAGGAGGTGAGGGAGTTATTGATGTTGTTGTTGATCGAGGGAGTGTTGGTTGCATTTGGCGGCACGGCGTTCAGAGATGCATTGAAGGAGGAAGAGTTGGTGTTAATGGACACGTTTGCGTTACCAAAGATCTTCTCAATGTAGGGCGTCAACCGAAGGTCAGAAAGGTTCGAATCATCAAAGAGCTGGTCTAGATCTTTCCCAGGAGACGAACTTGTAGAGAATATGTTGGGTTTGTTTGGAGACATGATGTGATAAGTCAGCGATGGAGGAGAGGAGAGGGAGAGCCACAGTGGTAGCAAGCAAACAAAGGTTAGAGCCAAGAAACAGCAAGCTCGAAGCACAGAGGGAGAATGCTCAAGTAATAGCGAGTATACAAGCTGCGATTAATAGAGTAAAGTGTTGTGACAGCAAGCGACAAATGCAGGGAGTTAAAGATGCTGGAACCGCAGGGGACAAGGTGCTGTAACAGCAAGCGGATGGCAATTGAAATAACTGGAAGATCAGCAAGTGATTCACAAAGGAGGAAGAAGATCTGATGGAAGCAACTTGATAGAAAACGAAAATACACGGAAAAATAAGCGGTGAAAATAAGGAGAAGAGTAGACGAGAAAAATAATAAACAAAGAACAAAAAGTTTGTTTACATAAACTGGGCGCGGCAGTTGGGGCGCTTGCTGAGAATGTTAGCGCAACGACCCGGAAGCAGAAGCAGAAGTTGAAGTAGAGTAGAAGTTGGAGTAGAGTAGAGATAGCCGCAGGTAGCGGTGGGTTGGACGGAGGCTGTAGTGACAGCAGAAAGCAGACAGTATGTAGAGAAGGGAAGAGTCTAGGGATAGGAGAATGCGATCCAGATATGTAGTACAGCGATGTTGTATCAGTTTTTCAGTGTCACAGACGTGGCTTTCTGCTGCTGCTGGATTTCTTCTTCTACTTACCGTTACAGACACTACTTCGTACGTCGTTTCTGTTCTCAGTCTTGTCATGGACCAGCGCGGTGGTCGAATCAGATACATGCATTTAAGACTTTTTCGTAGAGCACTGAAAAGCAATAACGAAATATCAAGTTCCGGGCCCCTTAGCAGTCTGGAACCCAGCTCAGAGAATACTAGTAGCCGCAAAGACCCCATCCGGTCTCCTGCGATGTTCCCTACCTGAAGCCAGCTACACTTTGAAAGAATTGCAGCCTCACAGAAAGATGCTCCGCTAGATACAGCCTAGTGCTTAAGAGTACGTTATGCAGGCTCCACTAGATACAGCCTATTGCTTAAGAGCACGTTATGTAGGTGCGTGTAGATGCCATTGCTCAAACCTGCCGCTGTGTAGACATCTGCCCAGCTAGGTCCCCAGGTAACACTTGGGTAATGGCTTCAGGGGTAGATCATCATACGGCCACGTGATGCAAAGTTGCCGAGGAGCTGAACTATTCGGTCTGAGAAACAAGCCGAATTCTCGAAAATGCCGATAATGATGCCGAATACAGGCGAAGAGGAAGACAGCCTTCACTAGCAGCTTACTACTACCTGTAAGCTGATCCATCCAGATGGCATCCAGTTGTTTCGTAGGTCTTGGTACATCATTTATCTATAGCCCTTCTCCACTAGGCCTAAAATCTTAGTACCGGGAGCTCTGCACTCCACTGCAACACTCCAGACAGTTTACATCATAAATAGACGATAAGAGATCTACGGTGGAGAAAGTTTTAGTGTATATCTGGTTCACCGTTCTTCTCCGATCACGGGCTGTGGTTTTACTGTTTTATGCTCAAGTAAGCGCCGTAACTAGTGGGAGAGGCCGACATCATACCTTTCAACGGGGTGCACCAGACTGCCCATGAAGAATTGATGTACCGTATTACACACAGCCAGGGAACACTACAGTAGGTAGGTGAATGGCATGTTCATCGTTGGCCATGCTTCTAAACCCCGAGAAAGACCAGCGCTTACTACGAAATATCTGGCAGCCGGCCGAGCCGGTCGATGTCAAGCAGACATGGTACATGTTACCTGCTACTCAGATAACTTGGTAACCATGGGGTCAGAGGAAAAAGAAAGCAAGTCCAAGACTCAGCCGATGGAAATGCGGGCTTTGGCGACGACCAGCGGCAGAACTGCTTCCACCACGATAGCTATCTGTCTAACCAGATTCAAATTGCTAAATTCACGCTAGTAAATTTAACTTTCAACTTCCGATTTCTCGATCTAATGCAACATACAACAAACATCAACTGCACCTTCAGTGTCAGAGAGCTGCACCTACAGATCTAATTGCAACCAAAAGAACATGGACTCCGTCGGCATGATTCCGAGCTTTCTTTATCGAATTCTGTAACAGTGATAACCTACAGTGGGAAGCCTGCGTGGGTTAACAGGACATAACACTTATCTGGTACTAGAGAACAGTCAGATATAGAGGGGAGAGAGAAGAGGTTAATAGACTACATTCAATGACATAGGTTTCATAGTCTTGGCCATTCAACTACCAAGTGGGTGGAGTGTAATGACAAAGAAATCATTTCCAACTACCGCCAACACGGAAATTAGATAGATGCCTGTACAATATTCAAGAAAGCAGAACTCAAACGTGGGCTTTTTCTTTTTTCTTGGCAATGAGTGGATCTGCCGGTAGCAAAAGCCGATGATGATATCCTGATCACTCTAAACCCGGGTAGCCATTCTCACTGGAAACTACTCTGGCGTATACTTGACTTCACCACCAAGCATCACCGTCACTAACCACCAGTTTAGTCTAAGCACATGTATTCTCTACTTGCTACTGTTGCTGACGCCTTCTTCTCTACTATTTACTGTCCCTCGTTCTCCAGCTGTGATGCTCGCTTGTGCTCTCAATTCGCTTGGTGTGATGCTCGCTTGTATCCTTGTTTTTGCTCTCTTGCTCGCTTGCTCTCTCTTGCGCTACCTTGCTCCTTCTCTTGTTCTCCATTCTCTTATCATCCCCGTCATCATCCTTGTTGTCCCCTCAACCTTTCTCTACAACTTTCTTTCTCCCTGTCTTCACCTTCTTCTTCTGTCCACATTTTTTTCTTCTCTTTCTTCTCTTTCTTCTCTTTCTTCTCTTTCTTCTCTTTCTTCTCTTTCTTCTCTTTCTTCTCTTTCTTCTCTTTCTTCTCTTTCTTCTTCTTCTTCTTCTTTCTGCACTTCCTCATCACCCTTATTTGCCCCTCTCTACAACCGCTACGTTCTTCCTCCCTTCTTATCTTCTCCTCGACTGCTCACTCCACTCCCACACAATTTCTCCCCTCCCCCATTGTCGTGCCGTGCCGTCCTCCGTCTACGTTCATTGCTCGCTCCCAACGTCTAACGTTTTTCTTCTCTCGGCTGCGCACGCCCCTCCTCCCTTACAGGTCTCATTAGTCTCCCGCTTCCCCCAGACTTTGAGCCTACTCTGCATCTACGACATCTGTCGATGTCTGGAAATCTCCCGAAACAAGACCCTTTTGCTGTTCGGATCGTGGCCACCATTGCTGGCCGGATCCAGCAGATCCTACCTGTGCGATCGGCCTACACGTTGGCCCAGTTGCAGGTCGACCAGAGCTTCATTGAAGCAAAGAACCACCTTATTCGGTTTGCGCTAGTCGCCAATCAGGCTCATTTGGACTGCATAGTGTCCCACCTCTTGGACATCTTGAAATACTTATCTTCGTCCCAATCATCCCAGATTCAAAGCCTTTCCTCCACCTTCATTGTATTGGACATGGTATCCACCATCCTTACTAAAGTGTGGGACTTGCACATCGTCGACGAACCCATCTCTAAGTTCATCTACCAGCGGGTTGGAATCACTGCGGTCCCCAGTGTTGCCAATGATGCATTATATCAGACCACCGTTCCTATCCATTTGGACTCAGACCTCGTCAAGCAGCTTCTTCCAATTTTGGCATCCATTAAATCCGATCAGGATATTCTCACTTCCTTAGAAAGCCTATCAGCATACCATGTGCCTAACCAACAAAGTTCCACAGACAATCTTTCTTTCCTAGTCGGCCTCATTGACAAACGGATTTCCAAGATTCTCACCTATGTCGCCACCAGCAATCGTGAGGAGTACTACAATTTTCTCAAGCAAAAGTATCGGTACGTTAACATCGAAACCACCTACATCCCATCTTCGGATTTCCTCAAATATGCTTTTCTAGATCATAAAAACTTCGCCAATTACTTGTCAGTCGTCAAAGAGGTAACCCGAATCACCAGGCGCCAATCCCAACCAAATCTCTTATTGTCATATTTCGCCGATTCGATCTTCACCTGGGCTCTGTTTCGGACTAAAGATTTTTTAAAGATGAGCACCGAGTCGAACAAGCAGATTGAATCTATCTTTGAAGACCTCTACAAGACGTTAGACTTCAAGGCATATCCTCGTTCTGCTTACAAAATACTTGCCGCTTTATCTCTTTTCATGCCAAAACAGTACCAGAAGTTTGCCTTTGAAAAAAATACTCTTTCCGATCTTTTGATATCTCGTTCCACCCATTCTATAGGTCAAAATGTTCTAGGTCAGACATCGAACTCTTCTACTTTTAAGCGAACTATCGCTAAATTCGGGTTAAAGCAGAAATTTATGTCCGAAATGAGCCAGTTGATTGTTAAGAATCCATATTCCGCATTTAGTCTTACTACCGTACTTTTAATTGGCTCCATGATCCGTGAACTTCAGCCAGACCATCCTATAGCCACCTACTCTGTGAAAATGCATCTTCTGGCATATACACAATTGCCAATGGATAAACCGTCAAATTGCCAAATTAAGATATCTCCAGATGCGTTGAATGAACTTCAAACGGATATTTTTGCCGTTGGCACAATGCTTCAGACGGACAAAATGATCAAGAAAGTCTCTGACCTATGCAGCAAATCTAAACCTTCATTGGACGAGCTCCTTCCTGTTGCAGGTGGCCTTCGAAAATTAATGGAAATCCCATTGTCTTTGGTGAAAATATTTCCGTACCTAGAAAAAAGTTCAATCCCGATATTGAAGACTCTCTCAAAATTGACGATAAAACTCACATCTGACTACTACTCCGAATCAGAGAGTGATGATGATGAAGATTCTGCAATTTCTACCTCCGAGTCACAAGGATCTGTTGTCATAGACTTAATGGATGCTCTACAACAAACGAAAACGTCAGCAAATGAGACATACAGCATCACACCTGTCATGTCAAATGCTACCTCATCAGTTGAGAGTACAATTACAGGTTCTGTCTCTCAATCTTTGAGTACATCCAATCCAGCATCCGCTGCAAACACCAGTAACAGCGAATCTGGTAGCTCGAAAGTTCTTTCAGACACCAAACGTAATTCTTCTAGTTATAGAAAGAACATCACAAAGAAAGTTAGAAATTCTTTCATACCAGGCTCCAAAAATTCTGTGCCATCTCCTTCTAGGCATAGATCTAGTTCAAGCCAGGCGACATCCCGAACGGTGAAGGCCCATGAGTTGGATCTCGAGTCGTCTCAAAAAACAAAGAGGGACACTTTGGCGAAACTTTCCAGAAGTCCAGAAAAACAGATTATCAGTGATCTTTTGAACATTTACAAGATCTGCCCATTTTTATGTTATAAGTTGACTGTCAACTTTGCCGTTTCTGAGGACTACAATACCCTAGAAGGTCAATTTAAACGCTTTATAAATCCGATCGCAAGCTTGCTAATAGACGAAGACAAAGGACTTGCAAAGGCTGCTGAAGCTTTAATATTGAGTTTTCCATTAACGGCTGCAAACTCTGATTTAAAAAGAGCCGTGAAAGCATATGTTGCCATGGTGATCATCGTTGATTCCATATCGAAAGTTTCAATTCTATCTGACATCTCACAGACGCAAAGAGAACACCTCATTAAATTTTTAGCCAACTTTCTTGACCTCCAGTCACAATATCCAGCCAAGGAAATTCTTCACGCTAACAGAAAGGAACTTCAGAGTTATCACGACTCTGGTGGTTGCACAAGATTAAAAAAGAACTTCGAAAGGGCCGTTTTCCTTGGCTTGTTTTCTGATGATGTTGATACGATTAGAGTCTCCAGGAAATTGTTAGAGACGTACGTTAAAGTCATTACTAGCGCCTTCCATGGAAACCAGTGTTACGAGCCAGTTAATTTGACATTGGCCAAAGATATCCTTGCAGACAAAGTTCCTGCTGGCACAGTTGCTATAAGAAAGAAGCTAAGAGATCATTTATGCAAACTTACAAAGCCAACGGAAACATTATTAGATGTTTGGAGTTTAATGTACGAGAAGCTTAGTCATGCCCATCACTATGAACAATTGTTTGCGGCTGTGCATGACTCGGATAAAGATTATGATCCAGATAGTAACATTGAGGAAGAAGATGTGGAGAACTATGGCGAGTACGTTGCCTCTTTAGGAGGAATAATAATGTCACCCGAATTTGCAAGCGACCCGCGTCAACCACTTTATCAAGAGAGTTTAGAGCTTTTCTTGAACTATGAAATGGTTAACCTATTCAGTAATGATCTAAAGAAGAGGAAGAAATGCAGTCAGGCACTTTGCGTTTCCGTCCATCCTTATCTTTGTTCTCTTTTACTAAATTTAATAAGGAGACACTTACATCGATTTCAGAAGTCATTAAAATCAAGACATTATGATTTCTGTGAGCTGTACATTAACGTTCTTCGTGCCATCTGCCAAATCAACTTAGATTCACTTTTCTTCTATGCATCTGAACTCTGGTGTCTTAACTACAGTGTGATGGAAATGCTCAATTATATCGAACCTAATTCTGGATTTTTGAGGCTTAAATTAAAGTTTTGCAAGCTTCAAGTTCTCTTTCTTTCAAGGTTGGACGAGCTCTCACTACACGGAAACATTATGAAGAAGAATCAATATGCCAGAATAGCAGCAGATTATCTGGAGGATTCATTTAATGCAGATGTACCGGAGAAGAAGGACCAAGACAAGGTTATAATGTTTGGAACAGAGAAGAAAGAAGAGGAACCAAGCCAATTGGGCATCAACCTTGAGGAACTAAGAAAAAGAGTATTCCCTGAACTTCACCTTGAAATTAAGGTTGAGACTTCATCAATGCTCAGAATTATATTTTTCAAGTTACCTCTTGATACTCCAAGTCATAACTTGGGATACACAAAGGAAGATAAGCTAGCTGCCGGTGTCGTGTTCTCCAACTATTTTAATATGTTTGTGCGTCTTTTAGAGAAGTTGGATGCTACTGATAGTGAGGGGCAACTAGACAAGTCTATGTTGGGCAACGGCAGTCGCAGACGCGATATCATCAAGAACATCATTCAGGCTTTAACAAATTTGTTAAGTTCCAATTCTGAAATTGGTCTAAAGTATTCCCTTCCTTTAGGGTATCATGAAGATTCGCTTATTAGAGTATCTTTTATAAATGTGTTTTCAAAGATTATAAAGGATGTTTACAGCAACGAGGACGCTATAAACAAACAGTCTATGATTACATTGGGAAAAATGCTATTCTCTAAGGTTCCTGCTTTACTTTTAGCTGCTGCAGAGGTCTGCCCAAGATCGGAGGTCGATGCTTTTGCCAATTCATTATTAACTGTTACAAATAATAAGTATAAACAGATGAGCATTTTGACCTCTCTTGTCAAGTCTGATATTTTGGGAGTCAGTGACTCGGTTGAAATATTACGATCAAACACCGTGGCGACAAGAATGGTGGCACTTTACTCTCACAATGAGACTTCGGACTACATAAGAAACCTTTTCCGCGAGAATTTTGAACAACTGAAACGCGACAAAACATATTTTGAAATCGAGAAAGTTTCAAAAATGTCAGAAGTTGAAAAACAGATGAACTTGGCAAGATTCATCAACTACATGAACGAGCTTATTGACCTAATCAGCTCATCTGTAGGAAAAATTCCAATTGGTATTCGATTAATTGCAAAGACAATTTATGATGCTACTGCCGTTAACTTTCCAGAATCCAAAATGGCTGCTGTTGGAGCGTATTTATTCCTTCGTTTGTACAATCCGGCAATAGTATCTCCCGAGAGGGCCAAAATTGTGGAGTCGAGCGAGCCGCTTTTCAAGAGATCCTTGATACAGGTGGCGAGAGTTTTACAGGTCATTGTCAATGACAATTCGCAGGTTGCAAGATTCCCGCTTTTACAGAACAGGTACGATGCAGTTGAAGAGATGCATTCGAAAGTAAATAAATTTATGAGGAATGCTATTGATATAAAAGACTCTGATATGAAACAGCTCGGAGACGCAGACGAGGACAGTATCGTTCTTAATTATAATGCGGGTATGATATTTTTCCACTCTTTCTTTTATGATCACTGGCTTGCAATTAGAGAATGCTATTGCAATTCCGACATAGCTTCAGAAGTACCGAAGGAAGCTAAGGTCGATCCGATTAGACAGGTTGACAAGGCTTTGGCTACATTAGGCCTACCGTCAAGAATCAAAGGCTATGAAATTCCTGATTCAATTAAAAACGATAGGTCTGAAAAAGGCTTACTACTCTATGATTTCCTATCTCAGGCCACGCTTAAAAATGTGGAAGCGCAATCTACCGTTAAGGTACTTGTTACAAAAGATGGAATGCCTCTTTTGGTGATAGACTTGTCTCTGTTTTTAGATGACACTCCAAAGGAACTCTTTGTTTACCAACTAATTCAGATTTTGAGCAAATACTGGGATTCTCCTTTCTGCTTTTTGATTGACTGCACTGGCTACAAGAATGACACAAAACTAGGGCCGGCTCTCGAGTTGTATTGCAACTTATTGCCGGCCAAGTATCGTATCAATTGCAAAAGAACCTACTACATGAATGTTTCACCCAGATTTTTCGAGAGTTTGAAGGAATATCGCTATGGCGTTGGACTAGAAGAAGAAGGACTTAGGTGTCAATTCTACTTCCTAACGTCCGCTGATGACAACAAAGCACTAAACAAGGTGGGATTAGTAAGTTATTCTAGCAGGTTGAGTCACGATGCGCGTGTTTCATTCCATGATGTTAGTCTGTATGAGACGAAGGAAAAAAGATTTGTTCCCGTCAAATTGAAGATCGGAAATAAATATTTGCAGATTTATTCGGGTCAACCAAAGCGCTTGAAGATCGGAAATAAGTTAAGGGTGGTGAACTTGGTTGACTGCTGTGAAATAGCGGATTTGGAGGATATTTCGGCATCTAACTTCATAGGAGTTCCAAACGAATTATCTATGGTTGACTCCAAGACTGGATTCAGATTAACTTTTGCATCTCCAAAGAAGATTGAAATAATGAGAACGTTGTACTTTTCTAGAGCAAGAGGTAGTCGCGAGGACTATGCCACTTGGGAAGATACCGAAGAGGATAACATGAAGAACTCTGTTGGTGAGCTTGCTAACATCTCTCTTGCCGGACTGCTCTCTAAGAAGGATACGATCAGAAATGCGTCTTTTGTTCTTTTGGATTCGTTGACCCAACTATTTGATTTATCTGTTGGCAGGAAAATTGAAAGTGTCGAAGGGGTCAGCTTTCCGTTTGGGCAGGTTCGTTATGTTTGTTCTATTTCTAAAGCATTGGCTAAGAAACATCCGGACTTGACCTATTTCTTTTTGTCTGGATTTTTTGATGCGTTTTCAAATTCCGAGCCAGGTAACAAAAATAATATTGTAATTTATGCTTCACCGTGGATCAAGAATATTTATCAAAGTGTTTACTTGAGCGATAAAGTGAGAGGCCCCATTAGGACTAGGGACCTAATCCGCAAATTTGTACGTGCAAGTCAAAGTTCTATGAGCACGACACAGACATTTTTACTTTTCATTTGGTCACAGCTTTCCCTTGAAGATCAGCTTGTTGAGGTCATAATTGATGAGATTGTTGCCGCCGCTATAGATCATGAAGCAGAAGGACATGCATGGGAAGAAATTACTAGATATTGGCCATTGACTCCTACTGTGGAAGTTTGTAGTCTTCTCATTCGAAGATTGCGTGAGAAGTCTTACTCGATACCTCTTGCTGAATCTGAAATTGAGGCTCATACAAGATGGATCGAGACCACAGTGCTGGCAAGATTTTTGGCGTACCTTATATTTGACTCTCTGATGTTCATTGAACTCTTCTTGAGCGACATTTTTTATGTGGTCACTATTTATATGGATTATGGTCCGATAGAACTTAGAAGGTGTTTACTAAACCTCCTCACACGGACTTTTCACTCTTATCTCTCAAAGGAAGGCCTTACTGAAGAGCAGAGATGCCTTATTAAAAAGGATATTGAGTTATTAAACGGGGCGAGATATCGAATGCTTTTTGGCTTGACCAGGGAAGATGAAGATGTGGCAACTTACAGCTCAAATGTTTCTTCTATGGGAGGAAATGAGATGGTAAACAGAGCTATTTCTGTGGGTACACTTTGTAACCTTTTGATCGACTTCTTGAAGAAATTTTCGAACGCAGAAGACAGAGAACTTCGCTTGATTAAATGGAATTCATTTATCCTGAATATTGCTTTTGACACAGATTCGAAGCTACAGGGACGTGCCGTACTAATTTTGGGAAGTTTGACTAAAGAAGGAATAAATAATATCCTAGTTGGCAAATTCTTGAGCCTGTTGGCGCAGACATCTCAAAGGTGCATAGAAAATGAGAATGGCGAAAAGGAGTATACACGACTTTTAGTTTGCTCACTCCATTCGTTCACAGAGGCGGTAGAGGGATTGCCTGCTGACTCTGCATTCTTATCAAGGTTCTTTTGGCTAGGATACTCCCTTGTTCTTTTAGATATTCCTGTGTTCTTCCAATATGGAATCCAATTGATGAGGAAAACAATTCTGAAACTTAGGGATTACTTGAAAGAGAGAAACCTAAAACTTGTGGACTACCTAGTCGATGCCAGACGGCTGTATGGAAAGATCTTAGAAGACTATGAAGCTAAATTCGGCTTCAAGTTTGGAATCAAATACTTTGATTCCATCATGGTTTCCATTTGTGTGAAAGGCCTCGATATACCTTTCTGCTTTGAAATATCACTTGAGACAATTAAGAGGTTAGTGGAAATACGGTATCAGGAATGCAAGGCTGAAGAGAAAGCCAGTGGTAAGAGAAATTTGGATTTCTGCTGCTACATTTATTATCTATATATTATTTCTTCCTCTAATGAGAAAATGAGAGAGTTATTAGAGGAATACGGAATTGATTGTGAAATGATTGTTTCCAGGGAAAACAATGAGATACCAAAAGATTTAATCGAATGGTATCAGAGTTCGGATGCAAACGTTGTCGTTACATGCTTAAGCTCATCCCACTACTTTAAGAATCAAAAAGTAGATGAGCTCTCCGCTGCGAGGGCTTTAATTCTCTACAGAGAAGTTAGGGGTAGAGATGAGGCATTAATACCTGGCTTATGGGATGAAGCGACAGTTGTTTTAGAAAGCTTTGTGGAAACATCTTCTACATCTTATCTTCTTAAAATAGCATTAGACATTGCAACAGATTTGATGAGCAAACCGGAATCGAAATTTAGGCGGTATGAGACGAAGGCATTGCAGATTGTTAGGGACGCGAACTTGTTAGGTGTGAAGGACTTGCAATTTTCAAACAAGAATTACTTCGACTTCAATATGGATGATGCTGAAATGTCTTCTCTGACTGAGAGTTATCAGTACATAAGATCGATGCTGGATCGGCTTCAGTCGATGTATGTCGAAGAGGAATAGTTACGATGAAATAATAATAACGTCATAGCAATAGTAGAAGATGGTGAGTGCGTAAACCTTTAGTATGAGAAGAAGGACTTAACGAGAACTAAATGCGGTGGAAAATGTCGAAATTAATGGAAATTGTCGGAGGATTGAATGAGAGTTTTGCATCTGCCAAAAGAGCAAAGACTAAACAGTGTAAAAGTGGTTTATACAGCACTGCCCGGTAACCGTCAACGGCCGCAAAAATGAAGAAAAGCGGCAGCAAAACGAAACCTAACGAGGAGTGAACGTTGAAGAAGAGTTTCACTAATCTCCTCTTTGTCGTCTTCTTATCCTCCGCTCTCTCTTCCCGGCAGCCAACTGTTCAAAAACATCGCGGTCACTTTTGAATACCTCCATAGTAGCTGTAGCATCTTCTACCGAAGAGTGCTCTCCCCCCTGAATTTTCCAGCCTAGTATGGATGAAGCAAGCTTCTTAAGAGATGGGCTTCGACCTTTGCCATAAATGCTCCTGAAAGGAGGATGCAATGCTGTATCTCTTGTCATGTAATTTGGATGGCTCAATCGCAACACTTGAAGGTCATGACCCACAGCATGGCCTACAAGTATTCTTCCATCTAGAATTCGAGCTACTGTTGTCCTAGCTTCTTCGAACCCGACTGCTTCTTTCATATTTTCTGCACTCACACCGCTAACCCACGTTCTCCAATCAGTAACCTTGTGTAGCGGCCGAACATAGTTGTCATAGACCACATTTCCATGATAGTCTACGACGGAAACCCTGGCTAACTCCGAACGGTATCCTCTAGGCCCAACACCAACGAATTCACAATCCATTGCAACATACTTACCTACTCTCGCCTGAATCTCCTCGAAATCGGTATAAAATGACGTTTTAAAGGGATCAGTGATGCCTTCGTCATCAGATGAACAAGTCTCTCGGGCTTTATCGGAGTCTGAATGATCTTTAACTTCGGAGCGGCACTCAATAGTCGGAATAGGTCTTGATGCTCCAGAACATGCAACTTCTCCATTTTTGTAAATCCCCATTAAAATAGAGCAGACAGCCATATGACAAGATTCAAAATAAGCTAGCATATATTCTCCCTCAACATATACTGGGGCCTACAATGATTAAATGTGAAATTGTCTGTCAATTATGAGCAGAGATTGCAGATGTCAATGAATAAATAGTCTGAAAAGGAGATGTACTCTCGCGCTGCGACTCCAGACAATCTTGAGCGGGTGATTGTCTGATTTGGTGATGAAAGAAGAACACCTGTGTTGTAGGTATGAAAGTAACACCTGGAAGACACTGTTGAATTGGACCGTATATGGTGCACATAAAAGCGAAGAAAGACAGAGGGGAAAATTAGTAACCAGTAGCCCGTAACAGCCTGCAATTCTATCTATAGCTTTAACTGAATGATAGTGGATGCCATGAACATATTACGCTTGCAAATCCGGCTGGAAAACTGTGTTGTGAAGTAGATAGAATTTAATTTAGCTTCAGTTTTTTTAGCACCCTAGCTGTTAGGCTAATGCTTCCACCAGCAGTACTATCGATGCTCATTGCCAGCGATTAATTACTCGAAAAACCTATACTAACTAGGTTGTCGGTAACGCAGGCATGAACTCTATATTGCTTCTCCAGACGTCTTTGCGATGGCGACAGGGTGCCAGTAGAAATATATGTATCAGCAGGAAAAAAAGTTACATTCAAAGGCCTTAGTTTCTGTACTTGTAGTTTCTATTCTCAAGAAAGAACTGGAGCAAGAATTGACGGAAACATGCAACTATCGGCATGACAAGATATACAGCTTTGGTAAATAAATGAGTCTGGCATATTGGGACACACATGGAGCAGAGACAGTCATTTATGAGAAGCTATACCAGTGCTGGAAATGCTAATTGCAGAAGAACGAAAACCTGCTCGAGAATCTGCTACCACATCTATTTCCCTACGTTGTATCTTATCTAGATACCAAATGAAGATATATTGAGAATTCACCATTTCATGAGATACGCCCACAAGTCAATATCGGGACGTGTCATAACATCACTCATAACAAGCCTCTAATCGAACACTACGCAATTCTACATTCAACGAGAAAAGTCTTCGGACTGTTTAAAATTTTTAAAAAGAATCTGAAATAAAGTTTTGGATGCTTACTCCTTCTTTGAAGGCGTAATAATTTCTTCCGAAACTGAGCAGGACTCAATATCATGAGATTTGATACAGTCTGGGCCATCTCCGAATAGGTTGGCAATCTCTTCAAGCTTAAGGCCCTTAGTTTCCACCCAGGTGTAGTAGATGATAGGAAGAAATAGGATATTATATCCGGCATTGATCATATAGAATTTCCATCCAACGGCATCCATAGCAAGAGATAAAACAAAAGAAGCAAGAAGACCGAAACCCGTATTCCAGAAATGAAACCAGGTTATACCAGCAGCTCTGACTTCAGTTGGGAAAATCTCAGATGGGTACAAGCAATTCATTGGAGTGAAACAGAAATTGGTAAAGGCGCTAAAGATAAACATCCACATGATTGTAGCATATTGTGCAGATTTATTGGTCGATTCTGAGCCATACTTCTTAATGAAACCTCCTAGAATGAAGAAACTAACAATCATACCGGTCAAACTGATCATAGCCTGCTTCTTTCTACCCAAAATATCGAAGAGGAAGGCACCTGCAACACACCAAGCAAATCCCCAGCAAGAACTAATCATGTTAACCTCAAGTAATTTTTGGGAGGTACTAATACCAGCTTGTCTCAAAAGAACAGTGAAATAGTAGGAACCGACGGAAGAACCTGCCATTTCCAACAACCAACAGAAAGTAACCATGATAAACAATCTCCACAGCATAGGTTTGGCTCCTGAGAATAACACCTTGAACTGATGATCGAAAGGAACTTCTGTGTTAAGAGAGTTTTCAATCTCCACAATGGTAGGTTCGATTTCCTCTGGTGTCTTATTATGTGAAATTTCAAGAATGTGCTTGGCATAATCTCTGCGACCACGAGCAATAAGCCATCTTGGTGATTCTGGAATAAAGGCCAAAAGACATATAGCGATTATGGCTGGGACAGCTTGAATAATTGCAGGAATTCTCCACGCCAGGTTGTTCGTAATTTGATTGGTTCCGTAAGTGACACCAGAAGCAACAATAGAACCAGCAGCAAACATGGTGAAATACAAACCGACGATAACGCCACGAACCGACTCTGGAACAACCTCAGCAATTAACAATGGGCAGGCACCACCAGCAGTTTCGATACCATAACCAAGAATCATTCTTGCAGCAATGAACATACCAGTGTTCTGTGCAGCACTTTGAAGAATAACACCAACAATACAGAAAAGTGTGCTAATGAGGATAGTTAACTTACGACCCAAACGATCGCAATACCATGTCATAGTGAGAACGGAAATGATTTCACCCATCCACATGGAAGCGTTAAGCAAACCCGTAGTAGCAGGATTCAAGTGGAAGAAATCGACAAAAGGCTCCACGGCAATCAAACTTGACATCATCATGGAATCATAACCCATGGTGGCCGAATTGACAATTGCAGTGAATATCAATATCGCAAACAACGGCTTTTGCGATTTGGGAGCAAACTTGGGATAGTGTTCATTGGCGAAGAAACGCATTGTGACAGGTACTGATAGTGTAGCTATAAGGACAGATTATGGAAGCGGGTCAAAAAACGCAAAAGAGAACTAGAACAAATGGAAGCACATGAGTTTATATATACATATATATATATATATATATTTGTGGTCTCAGGCGATAATATTGATAATAGGAATAATTAACCAATTGTTATCAAAAAAGAAATATGATACCTGCAATCCTTTTTCGGGGATTTTCAACAGCCCAAAGATTTCCAAGGCGACTAAATCCAATGAATTCTACCAAAGCAACGGCAATCACTAAAACTCCAGTATAAGCATGTCGACCAGATAAGACATCAATTTTACCAAGAAACCCGGCAAATTATGCACGAAAAATTTTGATTACTTCGGCCGATACAAAATAATATTTAACAAGGCTGTGCAAATGCGTTTTATTACAGTGCACCTACCTTCGACGGTTCAAAGTGCGATAGATTCCGGATACAACATAAGATAAGGCTATTATTACTTGGGAGAGGAATACGAGACGCCTCCTTTCAATCTACCAGATGTAAGATAGGAGATCTCCGAAATGGAAAAAATGATTCAATAGTTTTCCATTAGTTTTCGTTTCGGCGATCATCTTTCGGCGACCTTATCGTTCCAGATTCTGCTATTATTTGATTACCAGGGCGACATTCAAGGTCCAGATTCGTTGATAGAGTCGCTTATCGGATATTTTTCTGCAGCGCCCTGTTCGCAAAAAGTGGTTCGACCGAAACACATTTGGCTCGCAGCACCCATTGGAGAGCATAATGCTATATTTTAAACTGCTATTTTTCCTATTTTGTAAGAGACGTCAAGCCTTGCGCTTCCCTGAAGTTCTTAAGGAAAGAAAACAGAGATGTACAGAGGAACTGTGCTTTGCCTACACGGTTATGGCCAAAATCGAGAACTCTTTTTGCACAGAGCATCCACTCTATTTGACTCTCTAAAAAAGGCAGGATTTCGATTAGTATTTGTCAATGGTCCTCTAGAACTTGTAGATGATGACTTTCCATATCGGGTTGGCCCCGAGGACGTTTCTCAGAAACGGGGGCTTAGGGGATGGACCGGACTATTTTCTGACCAACTGGAGCTCAAACCGTGCTTTAATATTGTCAGGGAAGCTTACAAAGAAGAGGGACCATTCGTAGGAATTATTGGCTTTTCACAAGGAGCTGGACTGACTGGTGCTATTGTAAGCCGTTTTGGTGAGATTGTTGGGGATCCAAGTGCTAAACAGCATTTACGATTTGCAATAATTTACTCAGGATTTTTGTACTCAGACTTTTATCCAAATAGTAATGTGGATCATCTTTATGAACCGCGGAACACTACTCCTAGCCTACATGTTATCGGAAAATTGGATGGAGTTGTTGCCAACTGGAAATCAGAAGCGCTAGCCAAAAAATTTCAAAATGCCACGGTGATGGTCCATCCAGGGGGACATTACGTACCTAATGTCAAAAACTTCGTAGAGAAAGAAATGGAGTGGTTGGAAAAGGCGATGGATATATGATTATATGAATATCAAAAAGTGAAAATTGTTAAAGAACTCAAGTTTTGGTTCCGCGTGGAGATAGTATAGTGGGTATACGGATAGATCATACGGTAGTTTTGTAATAGTTTTTGATAAATAAAATTATGATAGATTAATATGAGGTTCATTTACTGCTAGTTGAAGATGAGTTGAAGGTAAGGAGTCTAGTTCTGCATTGCTCACTGATGCTAGGTTGAAATAATATTATACTTGGCTTTATGCGCATTTATTACTAGTATACTTGATTAGACACATTAATTGTGGAGATTTGAATCCAGATATACAAGTCTCTTTCAGCACTTCAGATTCATTATCATCCAATGCCACCAGAACTAAATTTGCCGCTTTCAACCTCTCGACTGCTTTTTTGTGCTTTCGCATGTTCGGAAGCGACATAATTACTCCACTTACGCCGTTTTTATCAGAGTGGTTTACGAGCCAGTCGACGCTTTCTTCCGAGAATTTTTCCTTTGAATTCATGCTGTAGAACACAGGAAAAGAGCAGCACTTACTGATGAGAATAGCACAAACCGAGGCACTTTCCGAGGAGAAGACAGCGTTTCTTCCTTTCAAAATAGAAAGAACTGAGGTTACAAGTTCAGAAAGCTCATCACAATTTTCAATTTGCAAAAATTCAACATTAAGAGCGAAATCCCGAGAGATGAGACTGACAAAAAGATCTAACGGCATGTATGATCGAGATATGAGCCATGCAAGCTCTGCACCATCAAACTTGGTTACCTGCTTTAGCTGATCCAAAAGAAATATGTATTCCTCATCATTTTCATATACCAACTTTTTTACCTGTTCAGAATTTAGACTGGTGATGGGGGTGTCCACTGATCCAAGGTGCAACAGACTTCTGGGACATATAAACGTTGCACCATCTTTGAGCGTAAAAACTGTAATCCTATGGTATAGACCGGGCTCGATATTTTCGAACATTTCGAGTAAGGAGGTCGGTCGACTGGGGAGAATTCTGCGAAAGCGGTAAAATTAATGCAGATATAAAAAAAATAGAACAGAAACTCGGAATAATTTAACCCTGCTGGTGGCTTACTGTCTCGAACGAAACATGAACAAAATACACTGCAAAGTTTACGGGGTGAGATATATTGACATTCACAGAAATGAGATAAACCCTATCTTCGAGGATTCGGCCGAATCGGTAACTAAGTGTGGATTTTAGGAAGGAAATAATGCACTGCCGGAAAAGCCTCGGATCTGAACTAGGGAATAACAGAGTCCTCGATCTGCATATTCTTGTATCGGCCGAGGTATCGCCTGGGGGATGCAGATGAAGTGCTGAACAATATGCATAGATGCTTCGGCCGATACCCACACTATTCCGTTATCAAATCATGCATGGTAATTTTTGTTCTTTCTTATTTTTTTTTTCCCGAAGAGCAATTGGTTCGGATTGCGTCAGAGACGGTCTAAAATTCTAGTTAGAACACCGTATATAATACTGTAGGCTCTTTCTCTGGTGCTACATTTGTTAATGTTCTCTGGTAAATTTCTGCTCTCCAAACAATCGCTATGACTAAGGAGAAAACTTTCGAGATAGAGGATGTCATTCCAAAACTTACGATCGATGAGAAGATTGCATTGATCGCAGGAAAGGACAGTTGGCATACAGCAGGTGTTCCAAGACTCGATATTATGCCCGTGACTATGTGCGATGGTCCTAATGGTGTCAGAGGTATCAAGTTTTTTAACAGCACTCCCACAGCTTGCTTACCTACAGGTACTGCATTGGGATGCACTTGGAATCAAGAACTACTATATATGCTAGGTTGTTTGAATGGTCAGCAAGCCCGTGCTAAAGGTGCACATGTCCTTCTTGGTCCAAACGTCAACTTTTTACGAGATCCTCGTAATGGCCGGTCGTATGAGACACCTGGAGAAGACCCAACTCTATCTGGATGGCTTTTCAGCAACTATTGTCAAGGTGTCAAGAGTACCAGAGTTGCAATCTGCCCAAAGCATCTTGTGTGTAACGATAAGGAAGACTACCGGATGACATTGAACGTGAGAGTTAGCGAGAGAGCTCTCAGAGAGATCTACTTGCTCCCATTTATGATGATTCAGAAGAAATGTGATCCTGAGATGTATATGACTTCGTACTCCAAGCTTAATGGCCAGTTCTGCAGTGAGAATACGCATCTTTTGCAAGATATTGTTCGCAAAGAATGGGGATTCCAGGGCTGCTACGTGAGCGATTGGTTTGGATGTGTTTCAACTGTCGATTCTATCAAAAACGGCTTATCATTAGAGATGCCGGGTCCTAGCATATGGCGTGGACGTCTAGCAAGAATGTCTTTGTTCCATAACCTTATTCACCAGGAGACTCTTGATGAACGTGTTAGAGAGGTTCTTCGTTTGGTGCAGGCTGCTCAGAAGTCTGGTGTTCCTGCTAAATGCACGGAGGGAATCAAAGACGATGAAGAGACTACTGAGATGCTTAGACAGGCCGCTAGAGAAGCCATTGTTCTTCTTAAGAATGAGTCTGTTTCTTCTTCCGAAAGGAAGATCTTGCCTTTAAATAAATCAAAGAAAGTTCTTCTAATAGGCGAGGCTTCAAAAATAGCCAGCTATTGTGCTGGAGGATGCACGTTTGTTGTTCCATATCGTGCAATTTCACCAATGGATGGCTTCAAGGCTAAGATTGGTTCTCAAAATGTATTTTATACTTTAGGTGCTCCCAACAGAAAAGCTTTACCATCCCTTTCAACTTACGCAGTGAACCAGTTAAGTAAGAGTCCTATAAGATTTACCGTTTATGATGATCCTAGGGAAATGAAAGACAGGGTTCCTGTCACCGATGAGTGGGTTTCCACTATAGATGCCATTTTGGGAGATTTTGATCCGAAAAAATTAAGAGATCCAGAACAACTCTATGCCAGCTTCCAAGTAGACATTCAGGTTCCAGAGACCGGAAACTACCTCGTTCATTTGAAGGTTTCAGGAATGGCTAAGATATACATTGATGGAAGATTAGTGGCAGTGAACAACAAAATTCATAAAGATAGCGGAGCATTTGGATTGGATGCTCCCGAGATTTATACTGAGGTGCTTCTTAATGCAAAACAAATTTACCACTTCGAGGTCGATTTCACAAGTACTCTCGGTAAGTCATCATTCATCACAAGTTATGGATATATCCTATGTGGTATGGCCAAGAAAATTGAAACCGCAGAAACAATAAAGGAAGCAGCTGAGATGGCCAAACAGTTTGATCAGGTCGTGGTTATTTCCGGACTTAACAAAGACTTTGAGTGTGAAGGTGTCGACCGCAGCGACCTTTCCCTACCACCATATCAGAATGAGCTCATTGAGGCAGTTTTGGATGCTAATCCGAAGTCCGTTATTGTGTTAGAAAGTGGAACCCCATTAGAGTTGCCGTGGATAGAAAAATGTAAATGTTTGATCCATTCAGGATATCTCGGAAATGAGCTTGGAAATGCATTAGCGGATGTCATATTTGGAGATTATTGTCCGGATGGAAAATTATCTTATACCTGGCCAAAGAGATACATTGACCACCCTTCTGCTCCTTTCGATGTGGTTGATGAAGATTACAATCTTAACTATTCAGAAGACATTTTTGCAGGTTATAGATACTACGACAAGAGACAGATCGAGCCATTGTTTCCATTTGGCTATGGCTTATCCTACGCACATTTCCAACTAAGCAATCTATCCGTCTCTTGCACGGGCAACTACGTTGAGGTTAGTGCATCTGTTTCTAATGTCAGTGATACTACAGGTAAGGAGGTTATTCAGTGTTACGTCTCCGCCATAAATTCTGCTGTCGAAAGACCAGTCAAAGAGTTGAAGGGCTTCGAAAAGGTTGAGCTTTCTGCGGGTGAAAGCAAAATAGTGCAAATCAAGATGGAAACAAAGTATGCCACGTCATTCTTCAACGAAAAGTTAAATAAATGGACTATGGAGAAAGGAAAATACCAAGTCTTGCTTGGAAATTCTTCGAGAGATTCAACTTTCCTTTCGGGCTCATTTATCGTCAAGGAGTCCACTAATTGGAGCGGGCTTTAATGAGTTGAAAGATCTTTCCTCCAATGTATCCTTGTTCACAAGAAAATTTTTAGAATAAGTCTGAATAAATAGCTTAAACCTCTTTTCGGTATAAAAATCTATTCAATGATGGACCATTAACTGATCCTCTCTATAAATTAATGCAATTTGGATAATAATTCAATATTTAAGCCCCATTAATTAAATCGCGCTGTCATGAGCTTCCATCACATTCCCACTAATTTAATATGTTGTTGATACTTAAAACGTTCCCTATTTTTATCTCATTAATTTAACTAAAAAATGCTGGCTGTTTTATAGACAACTCCTTTTCCCTTGAAATTTGGAAACACTAAAATTCCCTCAACCCACTTCCGTAGAAGTAGTCTAAGAACTCCCGCCATCCGGTTTCTGCGAGGAGATCATCATATTGATGAGCTATTGTCCCAAATGCCTGACCAGGAGGAGTGAAGTCTTCTACAAAGCTTGTTGATTGAATAGCCTCATTATTCTGCCCCAGCCTGAAATAACGAGAAAAATTAATGGTGGAATGGTCGGGAGTATGTCTACTAACCTTAAGCTCCTTCAAAAACTGCTTAAGAGACATTTCTTCTATGCTTAACTCCGTGGTTTCGTCCTTTTCATGAAGCCTCTGGAATCTTTCGACCGAGCTCACCAAAGAATGCATTTTTTTTATAACTGCAAGACCTATCTTGGCCATCAGATGAAAATTCTCTAATCGTGCGATCACTGGGAGAGCCTTGAGGATAGCGTCAAGCTTGTAAGTGGAATCATAGCAGTTTTCTAGCTTTTGCTTTTTCCCTCCCTTGGCATGACTCACTTTTCCTTCATCATCATCAGAGAAACTAAGCATATCAAATAAAATAAGCATACAAGCGTAAATAAGTTGCTGAACTATGATCCAATGTACCTTGAAGTAGGATGGAACCGGCTCTTGAACAATTTCGATCTGTTGTAACGAAAACTTAATGCACTTTTTGCGATATTTTCTTATCCACTCATCACGGCCAACTATAGACAAGAGTCTAATGCAGACGTCTGTTGATTTTTCAATCAGACTGGACCGAAGCAAATACTTGGAATGATAGTAATTACTCGCATCTATATTTTGAAGACTGAGATCCGAGTACTGGTTAGGAACACCAAACTGACTGAGGTCATATGAGGAGTATATCTTTGAATAACAGTCTTGAAGACGTGTTATGCAAGACAGAGTGTGACTCAAATTTCTGGCATTCGGAAACTTCCCAAATCCTTCTTTCATGATCTTGGATAACTCGTACATAAAGCAGAGATATATTATATTGGGAAAACACGTAGGATCGGGCTTGTAGTAGAAAATACCAGAGGCGGAGTTCTGAATTTCATACACCGTCATGGGAGACTCCCCTACTAGCTGATTGATAGAGAGAAACTTTGGTAACACAAAGTCATCATTCGATATGCTGAATTTCTGCTCAGAGCAGTAACTGAGCCATTCAATAATGCATAAAGTGGTCCATAGCCGCTTTCCCACCTCGGCCTCCATATTGATATGAGACGGGTCATCTTCAATTTTGTCCAACTTAAGCCGTCGAGCAATGCCAATAATGATTGTTAGAAGAAAAGAATCAAGTTCAGAGTTTCCAAATGCTTGGAAGCAGAGGCTGAGACAGCAGTAGACCTGCACTGACCTAATATCGGGAAATAACATGAACTCAGCCTTGAACAGACACTCTAAGGCCGCCTTGAAAAGCATCTCTGCCGTTTTTTCGTCATAACCACCGGTTTCAATCAAGGACGACGCTGGATAGGCAGTGCTCTCACTGAAGTAATCATGACCAAAGTAGATTCCATTGGCCAGGTGAGCATAGTAAAGTGCCATCCAGTAGTAGTAATCTCGGGGGCCTTCATCGATCAGATCAGAGTCGTTCCAGGACTCGAGCAGTCGGTGATCTTTGGAAACATACTTGTTCCAGAAATCCTCGTGGTCCCTCATGAAAAGATGCGGAATCACACCTTGATGAATGAAGGAGGAGTGTTTGACTGCAAACGAGCAAATACTGTAGGATTCCTCATGCGAAAGGTTTGCTAACAATCGGGCCGACAAGTCTTTCGGGAATTTGGACCAGTTGACTTCGGACTTAACGTCGAAATCTGGAACAAGGCCGTCGAGCCGGGAAAGTCCACTCGTGAGACTTTCTACAGATTCTTTATATCCTTCGAGATCTGCATCTTCAATAATTAACCGACCACGTCTACCGACTTGGGACTCACGAGATTCAGCCTTTCTCTTGGTAATCACAATAACATTTTCTCGGTGGCACAAAGCCGCCCTGTTTCTCCTTATGCAGTTGCTGCATGGAATCATCTTTGAGCATTTGACTTTCCGTCGTAGACATTCTGTGCAGCTAAGCGGCTGTCGGCGGGCCTTCCTGGGGCCTTTAGATACATATGAACTCATACTGAAAACCTCTTACTTCACTCAACAGCTAACTGATATCATCTATGTACCACCAATGGTGATTGCACAGCTTAATATACTGAAAGTATACGACCGGAAAAACGAGGAATTCTTAATCGAGGAAATGTGGGGGTAGAAGAAGACAGTGAGAGAGCGAGCTTACAGCAAGTGGATTAGGCTCCTGAACCAGATTCAACTGTTGCTTGGAGACCTAGAACCTGTTTGCAGCAGTACGAGCATTTGCTGCAAAAGTTTGAGAGTAAATCAAAAGCAAAAGTGTCATATAAAAACTGGTGTGGATTGGCATCCTCGATGTGAAGAGTTGATATGCAGCGATCTGCAGTGCTGCTGCTACGCAGAACTCGATAAACAGAAATTCAAGGCAAGGGAAGAAAACTTTCTAAGAAGCAGAAGCACAGAAAAATGAACAAGGATGTGAGGCAGTACTACGGGAATGTTACGTGAATTAACTTGCAGAAAAGACAGACAACGCACTTGGAAAGTATGGATCAGTTCAAGGGAAAGAACGGAAAACTATATAGATCGAAAAAAAAAAAAAAAGACATTTCTTAAGATCTTCTCAGGATCCAGATTTCAGTTGGGTATTCGCCTGGTACTGGTACCTGCATCCGGTTAGATGTCCCAGATCTGCAGACAATTTTTTTTTTTACATAAAATTACCCCAGATAAAGGAAGTTCGCTACCAGTTACTTAGAGAATTGAGTATCACATCATACAGGTTACAAGCAAAAAAAAAAAACAAAAGGCATTTTCCTTGAGATTAACAAGAGAAGTTTGCCAAGAACCGTTAAAGAACAGTTAAACAAAAACAGTTAATCAAAAACAGTTTGCCAAGAACTATTTCGTAGACTGCTCTTTTATTCAACGCGATGAACTTTCTACAGCACACCTTCATTGATACCATCTCCATCTTTTTTAATGCACAAGTAAATATTATTCACTTACTTGACCCTGCATTTCTTCGGCGAATATATTATAGTTAATATAAAGCAACTGTTCTGTGTTTTCGGATTTACAGGACTTTTCAGCCATCGGTATTCCTGATTGACAGAAATTCGAAGACGCGGAGATAACCGTGCGTTAAAACCGATCCGATCCGAAACAGCTATAAGCGAGCGGTCGACATCTTTCTTCACTCTCAAAACTTAGATTACTACTTTTTTCGATGCTGGAAGATTAATACAATGACAGCGGTTCGCAAGAGAAATAGAAAGTGCCTTGTTTGCAAGGAGTGTCGAAGAAAAAGAGTTAAATGCGACAGGAAGCAACCTTGCTCTCGATGTGTTAAGTCTCATACGCTCTGCACTTATGCATTTTCTGGACCTGAAGACCATGCTGCTGGGAGTTTATCAGTGAAAGAGGGAATTGAAGTGTCTCCAAAGGCTCAGGGTTCGATCAGAGTCACAAAGACATCACCCGGACTCTATTCGGGTGAAAATAATGATTCGGTGTTTTCTAAGATGCTTGAGAAGGTCAAGCATCGAGGTCTAAGTACGAAGCCTTCCAGGACAACGTATGCGGGTCCTTCGTCAATCTATATATTGGGGCTCACTAATAAGATATTGCGCTATATTCCACTGTTGAAGAAAACGTTGGACGAAGAGCGGCGGCTTTGGAAGCTGAGTCACGTGCATGTTCAGCACAAAGGAATCATGCTACCTTTCGATGTCGACGAGGAAACTGTCGTCAAGGAAATTCACTCTGTTCTTTGCAGTAACTATCTAGCAATCGAAGAAAGATTTGTGTATTTTCAGCATCAACTAAATTCTCTTCTTTATGGCGGCTTTGTTCCCATTGGAATTGCATACGATGTTCTCCACACTGATTTCCGTCTATCAGAAAATGGCCAGGTTGAGTTCATTCCCCCTCTAAAACCCTACATGTATGCCGACATTGCATTTCTAGTGGCTATTTTAAAGATAACTGTACTATTTACTTCCCAAAATGAGAATATTCCGCGTCCATTCGGTGCTTCTCCACAGGAACTAGAGGCGTTAGCAATGAAATTACTAGAATTGGCCGACTTTAGAAGAAAGAAAACATATACCGCATTGATTGCTATGATACTTATTCATGATTCTTTTGATAGATTTGAAGTGATAGATGGTGTGGTCGGTGAGCTTAATTCATATCCGACTTTTCAGATAAGCCTTCACATGTGTCTTCAAATGGGTTTACATGTTGACCGGACTTCTATGGACGCTTTTCTCTACAAAGACAAAACACACCTTGATGCTAGATGCCTTGATCCATTCAGAGAGGCTCAATTATGGAATTTTATGCTCTTGCAAGACGTGCACTATTCTCTTTACTCAGGGCTACCTCTTTCGATCAACTACAAATTCTGTCGAGGCTTTGTTTGTCACAGCAGAAGCTACTTCGACGATATAAATAAAACTTTTTTACAGTATTCAAGAGATTGTGCGGAGACATTGAATAGTATTCAGCCAATTTGCCTCTCTGATATTCTCGAACTCCTTGAAAGATCGTTGTCCCTGTCATCAAGGCTCGCTCCTAGTGATTTTAGACAAGGTAGAAGAGATGGAAGTACTGAAGGGATGGCTGTTTTGCTTTGTCGGAAATTATCTTTGATGGAACGTGTGGAGTGGATAAGTAGATTCGGGATGAATGGTGTCAATGAGCTATTTGAAGAAAATGACAGAGAACTATCAGATTGCTTTAGATTGCTTTACAACAGATCATTAATCGCAACTGTGCTCTCTTTGATGTACATTCGGGACTTATGTGAAAATAAATTAGTTTTCGAGTATCAACCTGGAAGCAAGTACCCCATTTTCTTTAGACATGCCATATCAAATACCCTGAAAGTTTCATTCTTTAATTGGATGACGTATATCCTTGCGCAGATGGCCGGGGATCTTTCACTTCTTGTGAATGATTGTAAGATACCTCTTCCTCAGGAACCGGTAAATACGCACCCTGCACATCTCACATTGGATCTCTTAGAAAAGTCCTTAATAAAAAACGATTCCAAAACATTGATTTCACAGTTACTTTTGCCATCCACATTCATAGAATTTTCCTCCCAAATATATACCTTTCTTTTAAGCACGGATTCGGCAGATAGCAACATAGATTCCTTTTTATCAATAAAGATGGTGACTATTTGGGCGACAGTGATGGAAATTGTGCAAAAATATAAAGTGCAGGGGGAAAAAGAAATACACATGAATGACATCTTTTTGGAAGCCAAGTCTAAATTGGTTGAGACTCCTTTCTTGACGAATATGTCTGAAATAGATACAATTCTTGATTCCTTGTTCACAGAAGACTTCTATCAGCTATACGGACAGAATGACTAATTATCAATTGATTGATATGTCACAGAAAGCTCATTATTGCGACTCAAGAATCAATATTTTTTAAATGTACTATCCGATCGACGACTATACTATATATAAGAATGACTCTTCGCTCAGCAAATTCAACTCATTTCGATAATTAAACTGTAGAGTCGCTTGAATCCTCAGAATTTTGCTTATCTGCCACGTCTGCTTTCAGAGGTATAGTTTTGTTTGACATGAATAGAGACGGAATAAAGCAAAATGCACTGAGCCCAATGCAGAGGTAAAAAACTCCTTGTATACTATCCATGATGCACTGCTTCACTAATAGTTGATCATGATGGTCCATTGTTTTAATTAGTGTTGTGTTTTTAACAATAGCCTGAATAGGAATACTCGAGTGCAAACTGATGGTTTGAAGCTTTTTCTTAAGAACTTCATTATAGACGACGGATGACACTTCTGAAAATAATGCCGAACCAACATTTCTACCAAAGTTAACAAAGCTAGTCGTCATGATGAGAGACCCAGGAATTTTTGGGGCACATAATTGTGTACTCATCATTGGTGCTTGCAATACCAAACCCGATGCGGCCCCATATATGATAGTGATTGGCATATACTTTCCAAGCTGTTCATGCGTGTTGAGAAGCAATAACAAACCGGCGAACAAGACCTGGTTAGCACCTCCCAAAACTGCAAACACTTTTACCTGCCTAGTCTTTTGGATTAAAATTCCTCCACTGATACTTAATGCAGTAACCCCTAATGCCATCGGTATCAAAAGCAAAGCTGCATGGAAAGCATTATGACCCAGCATTAATTGCTGGTATATAATGATGTACTGGAGAGCAACAATGAAAGACGAGTAACCAAAGCTCATTGATAAAAAGGCCCAAACAATTCCGGCAACCTTAACTATATGTATTGGAATAACTGGAACCTTACAGAACCGGAAGTTGTAAAGCAAGAAGGTAATTCCAAGAACACCCCCGACGACAAAACAAGCAATGACGATTGATGCTCTCCAGCTATTTTCCGTCTGGGAGAAAGATAACGCCAACAATAACAAGACAATTGTAGAAACTAGCAAGAAGTTATCAAGGTAGTCTATAGAAAAGAATTTCTGTTTCCAAGATTTAACTGGAGGCTTTGGATTGTATGAAAAGTATAGCAATGGTGCAGCCACACAACCAAAACACAAGTTAATGTAGAATGACCACCTCCAAGAAGCGTACGTGGTGAAAATTCCACCTAGTAAAGGTCCCAGTACAGAAGCAACGGCAAAAACAACACCAATAAGTGCAAACATCATAGGCTTTTTGTCAATTGTGACAATTTCGGCCATGATGACAAAAGTGCACACCTGAATGCATGCACCACCGATTCCCTGAACAGAGCGTCCACCTATTAACATGTCCATAGAATTTGCTAAAGCTGAAATCAAAGAGCCTGCCTCAAAAAAAAGTATACCAATAATGATTGTGAATTTTCTGCCAAAATTGATGGAGAAACAACCCCAGAACTGACTGAAGCAACCATACGGGATCATATATGCGGCTGTCAACCACGTCAACTTATCAAAAGAGTTGAACCTGTCCGATACAGTAAATAGAATTGTGGCTACAATCGTTTGGTCCAAAGCTGCTAAAAACATGCACATGCAAATAGCGACTGTACAAGAAATTAGTTTTGCTCCATGAAGAAGCTGATCTGCTCTTTTAGTACCATCACCTGCATCACTTTCTTTGAACAGTTCAACGGGGGATCCAGCTAAACCAACCGAAGATTTTTCTGACATTGCTAAATGAGGATTAGCAGCTCAATTAAACTTGAAATTGGTTCACAGGCCTGCTATTTAAACCAGTGACCCCACATTAGCTCCGGTCGCAGATAAAAAACTTTGGTGCGATGCGATGCGATGTTATCTCCGATCGATCTGAATTAGTTTGCATACGGAGGTAACGGAGACAAATTAACAAATATTTCCAGAAACTAAAACGTAAATGCCAATTATCATCAAAAAGGAGCCTACTAGTGATGACAAATGAACGAGATAGGTGGCCGACGTAAGTTCAGGGCGTGGTGCACGGAGCAGGTTTTTAATTTTATCTGTGGTGCGTGTAAGGAAGACTTTATGAGTTTTTGTGACCAACAATTGAGAGAAATAAACTAAGAGTGAAGCCCCAGTTAGACATACCATACCAGCTTTTTCACACTAAGAAATGAACTGCGACATTGGTTATACCAATTTTAAGCCGTGATGTACCCTATTGACCAGGTGGCCGGAGGACAGTTTTTTTTTGGCTTGGCATGATGCGGCTGTGCAGTACCAGAAGAGAATTTTCATCTGCTTTGTGGGGAGGATTGATTGCGTCTTGAAACTTAATTGGGAAAGTCGATTACGAAACGTTCACAGGAAATAAAAAAAAAAATGGTTAGAAGCATTACAAATTAGAAAAATAATCTGGCACGACTGGAGTAGGAGAATTATTACGACAGCAGATCAGCAAATGTAGCTGGCCTTTGTAGTATGTAACGTGGCTCTATCGTCAACTGATACTAGAACAATGGTTTGATGTATGAAAATAAACATGATGATGCCCAGCAATCAGGGAGATTGCTAATAAAATAGAAGATGAACAAAGGCCCAAACTAATTATTGAGTCTCGTGCTTTCTCTGTAGTGATCATGGGTTAATTATGAAGTCAAACACACCAGCCATATGCAGGAGTTTGAGTGAAGGCTAATTTATCGGAGAAGTGTGCTAACGAAACATTGAAAGCTTATTTAGCAAAAAGAGAACAATGACAAAAACATTACAGGAGTTGAGTTATATTGGATGACCAAAGAACATCTGCCTATGAGGGTTGATTAATGGGCCAACTCCCAGGCACTGCTAAGTGGGGGTAACCCGAAGTCAGAACAGTGCTCACCATATAGGCAAGATCTATGGATGAGTCCAGTAGCCATCAAGGAGGATACTTATGGCATAATACAGAACGTATTTTGAAATCATCAAAAGTTCAATGCTACACACCTTACACCACACCACAGAGAAACGTAGATCAATTGAAACCGAGAGCTCGGGATGCACATCCTCGCACAGGGTTTAGAAACGTTATTGTCTCAAATAGTTTCTTCTACGTGCTAGCCAGTTAACATCGGAAAATCGCACGGATCCAAATTCCCTTATCGGCTCACACAGCTAGCAACCGAACACGCCAATACTTGCGGAAAAAATAATTGTCCGAGAGTCACTCAAGACGTATGCGGCTCTGGGATTCTTGGGTGGCACCAGAAATCATGGAGAGTTTTTGCAAGGAATTCCAGGACGTGGGAACACGAAGCAGCAATGGTGTTGTGCTTGCAAAACGGAAGCGCCGGATTTGGAGATATCCCGCTTTTTTCTTACCGGAGGGAGCAGTCCTCGGCAAAATCTCATGCTGACACACACACAATTACCCGGAAAGTAGAAAATCCGGCAAAAACGGGTTGTAGAAGAAATCAGGGGACTTAGCCTGCATCGGAACGGATGCTAGTGTACCAGGACCCGGCAATTATGGAACCAAACATTGTGTAGCCAGAAACCGGAGGATTCTAGGTAGGCTTCAGGTGGTGGGGGGAAGACATTGGTGTAGCCAGGAAAGTTAGCGTGGCAGGCACACAAGGCCAATTGCTTGCGACGGAAGTGCCGTTAAGCTGTCAGCCATGCATAGCAAGTCGAAAATTCAAGTCCGGCAAAGTCCGTTCAAGAAATTGGCTGCGAAATGAAGTCCGTGCCGAAAACGCCGGCCAGCCAATTGCACTCAATGGAATATGCACTCCACCTCTTTTTCCACCTTCCTCTCTCTCTCCACACTATTGTCTCTGCAGTCCCTACCATTTTTTTTTTCTCTGTTCCCCTCCTCCCTTTCACGGCTGGAAAAACACCACTTTAATCCGAGTGCCGCACTCCCCACCCGTTTCTCCGTGCCACCACAAATTGTTCCGAGATGGCAACCGTCACAAGTTTCCACCCTCTGCACTCTGCAGAATCCACCCGTCTCTTGAACTCTCCACACCCCGTCTTCTTCTCGTCAACCCGAACTTCATGCTCTGCTATACCTATACTCCTGCATCAGGCCATTCGCCGCCCCCTACACACCCAGCATCGTTGCTTCCTCCGGCTATTATTTCACTGACCAGAGCCGCCCACCCAACACACTCGTGCTATTCTGCACAGCCTCTCCCGCAAAAATTTTCTGTGTGTTGATCGAGTCACACTGTTCCTGTGGGTCTTCCTCGCCCAGCACTTACGCTGCACCCTTAAGTTGTCTTCTTGTTGCTTCTTCTTTCTTCTCACCATATTACACAAACCGCCATGTTTGGCTATAAATTCTTCAACAATGTCGGCGGCGACAACTTCTCTACGCCCAAAGAGTTCCAGGTCCGTGCCCGCCAAGATATCAATGATCAGGTGAAGCGGCTTAAGCAGAAGAACGGAGGCATTTTGGTCAACCATTCCCGCAAGAAGCTTCGGCTGTCTTCGCCCTTCCACCGCCAGAAGGACCACGCCTCTGGCCTCACCTACGGCAGCTCTCCGCTCCGCAAAACCATCTCTGTGTCGACGCTGGACTCCTTATCCGACGCTTCGTCCATCGACTCCGCTTCCTTCCAGCCTATCTCCACGACCATGGCGTCTCCACAGCCAACGTCGGTGCCGTTAACGTCGTCTTCAAGCGTGGCCTCGGCGCTGTCATCGTCGTCATCCGTGGAGTCGTCTCTCTTCAGTGCTCCTTTAGCAAACATCTACACCAACTCTACCACCACCACAGCACCCATGCCCGAGTCGGCTTCCCAGCTGAATCTCTCCGACGGCTACATCCCGCTCAATGCCGCCTTGCCTAAGGACTTCTCCGACTACTACTCAAACGACCTCCAGGTCGAGCGGTTCTCCAACGGACGCCCCGTCTACACCCGGCGCAACCTCAAGGGCTGGGAGTTGAACGACATCAGGTCTTTGCTTATCTACCCGGAGCTGCGGCCTGAATGGAACGGCAAGGTGCCCCAAGTCATCTCTCCTTACCCGAACCTGAGCTTCCGCATCCAGATCATCCCGCAGAACGCCCCAGACCAGTACATAATCGAGTCCTTGGCGATGTCGGATATTTATAAGGAGACCAAGTTCGATCACCAGTTTCTCTTGACCACCGCCAGCTACATCGTGCAGAAGGCCCGCCTTCGCCACAAGGACATTCTCATGTCCAACTTCAATGTGCCCGAGCAAATGTTCGACCCAACCACTAACCTCCTCTTTGACAACACCGCCTACAACAGCTACTTCAAGTTCGAGTGGAGAAACATCATCGAAAACTACTTGTTGAATCTGGGAATCGAGAACCAGTGCAGGAGCGAATTCAAGAAGCGGATCAACAAGCTGAAAAAGGTCCAGGGAACACCAAGGTCCTCCGACAACCTCTACAAGAAGGTTCTTACCAAGAACAATCAGTGCCTCGACATGACTGACGAGGTCAAGCAGAAAATATGGAGGGATGTCCAGGAGGAAGTGTATCAGACGGTGGATATGGGATAGTCTTCTCCCGCTGGGATATTGGATAGAAAAATAATAGGAGTCCCATGGATCCACTTGAGTCGGAATTTACTCAATGATACCATCATGATGTACACAACTACTGTACTAACACAAGGTTATTCAAAGATTATGTCGTCTGCTGCGGACTACTCTAGGCAGCCGACCAGTTTGAAAGGTTTGGGAACCGAAAACGTTGTTCTGGGAGCAATCTGTCGCTAAAGATTATTCCTGGTTTATTCACACCTCCTTCCTCTCATACTAACCATGCATCAAAATTACTAGACATTCGTTACAGAGCCTTTGTGCTCAACGTGCAATCTTTTCTTATATCGCTATTTAATGTTTGTATGACAATCGCTAAATCGTCAAATACTAGTAGGACTGTAGGTCAGGGTGCTCACTATCTGAGATTGTTGAACTAGTATTCACGTTAGAAGTTGTTCTTGTGCTTGGAAATCTATGGCTAACATCTGCCTCCTACTTGGGACAGAGGTTCAGTAAAAAGCCTAATACACAATTGATTTACGCATTCATATCCGTCTTCAAAAGTGATTTGTCTAACCGGGACCATGATAATATTTGAACACAGCAATGGAATTTCTTCCAACCCGAAGAACCCATTTCTCAGCTAATCGTTGTGCAGCTTTAACCAGCATAGCTACAGCCACCACGAGAAGTAGTAACCGGCTGTTAATACCGGAGCATGAAAGATTTCATCCGGTGATTCGCCGATACCCAGGCATATGCTGTAAGTGAAGAGCTGATCCGCAGCGGGTAGACATTGTCTCACGCAGTTGATCCGGATTTTGATCCGCAATTCTGAGATCCAAGAAATTGATCCGATGCAATAAGTAATGTTCTGTTCAGTGTCAAGATGCCCCACTCCTCGAAAATCATCTATTCACACCATCTAGCTCTTTGCATCTCCTCTCACAACTTCATATAACTTCATCACTTCAAATACCTCGTTCCAGTCTTCTGCCTTGCGCTTCTTCTTGACGTAGTCCTTCAAGATGCTCATGAATTCTAGCTTCAATCCGCTCATCTTCTTGCTTAAAGACGTCACCATCTCGTACTCGCCATTAATACTCTCAAACAACTTGCTAATGCTAAAATATAACGCCACAAGATGCTTGACGACGCTGTCCTTCACATCTTCTTCACTACATAGCTCATCGAACTTGTCCACCTGTTCCGCCAACACTTTTAACCCATATACCGTTCTCTTCATCTCGCTCAACTGCTTCTTGTAGCTCATCAGCTGTTCGATGGTTTTGGCATCCTCACTGATCTTTTCGTTGTGGTTCTGCAACTGCTTCATATAGTTCATGAGCTCCAATCTGACATCACGGCCAACATCAACGGTTCCATCCACTGATTTTCCTAGCATGATGAACTTCAAATAGTTGTCGTTCACGAGATCAACTAATTCATGGTCAATATCCTCGAGCAGCTGTCCAAACGACTTGGATAGATCGCCAAGCATCCAATACTTGTAGTACTTCAAGATTAGCTTGGACGGATCGAGGGTTTCTTCATCTTTCATTCCTAGGGCTTCAGCCTGATCCTGAAAGCTTTCCCGGGTAATGGTGTCAAGGTACAGAAGAGAGTCTTCATCTGTAGCAGAGGCGTTTTCGGAATCCATCGCAGTTACAGAGCTAATTGGAAGAACTCTTCAACATGGAAATACCAAGAGAGCGAGCTCAACACCGGGGAAATTTTCTTCACTGCGGGGGGTTTCACCGCGTGCAGTTCGACATGCCCGGTATCATGAGAGTGTGGATAGTGTATAGGCCGGGAGAAGACGGCAGAGCAGCAATTGAACTTCAAGTGAGAAAGAGAAAGAGAGGGAGAAATAGAGACAACAGAAATGAAAAGAAGAACAGGAAGAAATAATGTAGCAATGCTTGGGTGTGGAAGCGTGTGCACTCTGAAAAGACGAAGAAAGCGTTCAAAAGCCTTTCGCAGGTAGGTTTTCTGGTTGCGGTAACCAGCATGGCTGCAGAACATGTATGTTCGGGCAGTTCCAAAGCGGTCAGGCCAACAACTATTATTCAGATCTGATAACTGCACACTACAACATTTGATCTGTGGAAATTTAAGCTGAAGCAGCGACCTCAGAGCTACTTATAGCATAGGAATTATAGAATGGTAGCAGGAAGCGCCCAGAAGTAATCTGAGCATAACTAGCTCCAGGGCTCAGAATTGGGCATTTGATGTAGCATCAATCTGTGACATGTGGGTCAAGAACCGGACAATTAATTGTGCTGAAGCCAGACCATCTGGCACCAGTGTGTCAGGTTAGACCAGTATCAGAGATACCACCTAAAAAAAAAAGAAATTCATGACATTTCTATATCCTACAACAGGCTGTTTATTTATTTTCAAATCTCAATCTGTTTAAAGAACCACTTTGAGTACTCACTTCAGCCGACTTCAACCCTGCTCCAACATCTGGATATTCGCTCACAACTTTACGTAAGGGACTGTAACAAAACAACCTTCTCGAGCTAGCATCTTCGCAAAAATCTTCCTGGTTTATCCACCATAAATAAACTGCTTGAGGTTTGAAAATACCACAGTGAAGACTAGAATCGACCTACTATCTCCTTCTCTTCCCTCCCAATCGCCACGTAGCACGCTTTCATCTCTGCGCATTTGCTACCGGACTTTACGGAGATGCTTAGCGCCGTGCGATGAAGGGTGATTTTATTACTATTTATTTGAATCCACATGCTGCTTCAGCTTCTTACGTTATTATCAGCTGTGTCTACTCTTTATTCAGCTTGCAACTTTCCCCCGATTCCGGCTCATCATTTCCATATCCTCAACCGTCTTTCATCGACTTATCGACGCGCCGATAATCATCCTATTTTTCACTTTTAGCCATTTCTCTTCTCTCTTCTCTATCAGCAGAATTTAGTATCTTTCAGAAACAGATTCGGCATCTGTTCGACCTAACGAACATGTCTACCGTGAATACCATTGCTATACCCGAAATTCTGGAGATAATTGCTCGGTATCTGACACAATTCGATATTCTTGCTCTGATGAAGCTGAGTCGAGATTTCTACCAGCTTTTCAAGCCCAAACTATACGATTCTATCACCATTCACTCGATGTTCACACAGTTTGATCTTGAGTACTTTCAGGTGAGGACTACATATGTGCGAACAAAGGCTAATTGCATTAAGTTATTTGAACAGACAGACAACTTCTACTTAATCCGTCATTTCTGCGTGCGTTCTCTTCCGGCAGAATTCATTGAGTTTGAATCACACATGCTTAGTTCCATTCCCTACTTTGATACCGGATATCTGAAGTCTCTAATTATCTACACTCCTGTTAGAGCACGCCTATTGCCGTACTTGTCACATTTGAACGTCCAAAATCTTCTTTTGAAACTTAATATCTACTCTGCATTCCTCTCAGAAGACGCTTTTGCACACTTAAATGGCCTACAAAACTTCTCCATAGGACCATTTAAGGATAATGCGCAACTTCGACGTCTTCTATGCATCATAGACCACCCAGAGCGTCTTTCCGGGCTCCAGATATCAAAGCAACCCAAGAAAATCAAGCTCGATGATTTGGTGCTAACGTCTGGCAATGACGTCTACATCTCTTCTAACTTAATCTCCCAGTTGAACCGATTTTCCAACCTCACAAGATTCAGCATGCGTAACATGTGCATTCGGGCTACCGATAAATTTCCAATTAATCTATCCAAGCTTCGCTCCTTTGACTTATCAAATATCGACGAGGTTTCATCTACCACAAGTTCCATCCTAGACACATTTTCGAAGTGTTCTCTAGAGAACTTAAGCATCTTGAAGCTTGATCTTCGTCAGACGCTTCATGACTCGGTCCCTGACTTTCTCTACAAACTTCGCCCAAATTCTTTACAACAACTGGATCTAGTAATCCGCTACAACAATCTAAAAGACGAAACGTTGGAACAACTACTTGGCCGATACGTTGACAACATCAAGCACCAGAAACTTAGCCTACAGAGACTATCACTTGGGGTTACCCAGGAAAAGAGCTTGGTGGAACTAGACGAATTTTTGACGGCAGCACAGTTTGATAATCTTTTTCTAAATGATAACTTCCCATCTCTAGAAAGCCTCAGGCTTCCCGTCCAGTTCAACCACCTGCTTGAGACAAAGCATCAAATATTCCGGAACTTGCCGCAGCTTAATAAACTCTGGGTTTTAGGATCTAATTCCATAGACAAACATTGGGGGTCTGGCAACACCTATCCAGGAATATTCGATAATTGGCTACGCATTATGCATTTACCGAAGAGTCTACTGGACAGCCTAACATCAAAGCTAGAATACATCAAGATCGATCAATGCTTATTTCAGATTAAACAGGACGAAGTGATACCGAGAGACTGCATAGACGACTGGTTTAATGAAGCCACGAGGGTGTGCTTCACGGCCAGCTAGCTTTATAAACTTATATACAAGGGTGGAGAACGAGAAGCATTTCATGCAATTCGAGAAAGCAGTAAATAAAAGCAAGTAGAGTGCTGGCGGCTGGACCAGATGACAAACTGATTCCATTAGAGCACCACGAGCTGATGCAAACCAACATGTACCAAACCATTTTAATGATTTTGGATCACAAAAACCTCCTTAGTTCGCCAGATTCCTGCTTCTTCTTCTTTTTCTTCCGATGAATTTCTTCATCTTTGATCAAGTCTTCCAACTCCTGGAATTGATTTAGTATTTCTGCGTTTCCTTTGCTTTCCTTACCATGCTTTTTAGATTCCGCAACCCAGTCATTGTGCACAATCATGAATCTCTCCTTACGTTTCTTTCCATCTGCATCTAATCCTCCGCCAACAAGCGTCACCTTGTGTGTAGGCAAGCCTAGTATTCCATTCTCAATTAACTCTCCTAACACATTCAAGTTGTCTTCCTTCGATCCTTTACCCTTTCCTAGCTTCATAAAGTCACCCTTCCCGCTGATTTTGTATGCCTTAATCATTTTCGTTAAGTCACTGCCATCGATTAGCCCGAAAACATTGTCCTTTGGATCCCTCTTCCGACTTTTCTTCCTCTTCTTCTTATCCTCCCTCTCCTTGATTTGCTCTTTACTCAAAAATCGGTCCGGCACATCTGCACTTTTCGATTCATCAACATCCACCAACGTTTCATACTGTTGCTCCATTTTCTCCCGATTCTTCAACAACCTTAAGGAACTGTTGTTTGCATCCAATTTTTGACTCACCTCAGCTTCCTTGACATCAATTATACCAAGCTTCACTGCCTCCTTAAGGAAATCTTTTCCATCTTCTGGAGGTCTTTCTGTATATACTTTTTCGCCAGCACTTTCTGGGTTCTCTTCTTTCTTTAAACCAAAATCTCTGTGACTGCTACTGCCATTTGTAGCATGCGATGGAGCACTTTTTACTTCATCTGCTTTACCAGCATTTAGCACATTCTCTTTTTCAAATTTTAAATACTCTGGATTAACTCTTTTCTTCAAATCACTTGCTGCATTCCTTCCGAGATCAGGCAATTGCTTTGTCAACTTTCGTGCAGGTTTTGAAGCTAGACTGCCCATGGTCGATGGATCGAGAAAACGGATTGATGCCGAATAATTTAAAAATGTAGATACATGAAAAGAGAGATGCATGAAAAAAAAAAAAAAAGCAAGGAAAAATTGAAAAAATAATGGACGAGACAGGGATCGAACCAATGACCTTCCGCTTGCAAAGCGGACGCGCTACCAACTACGCCACACGCCCAGTGTGTAGGTTGAAATACAGACTGGTATAATACATTTAAAATAATTAGCCATCACAGGGAATACTTAGCGGGCAAATGTCGGTCCCATGAGTGCATAAGGTCATAATTCTCGTTACTCAATTATAATTCTGGTGTCTACACTACGACGGATCAATAGCAAATGCAGCAGGAATAAGCAGCTTGTATTTTACGAATTATACTTGGAAGTGATAGAGACCTGTCTTTATTTTGTCTGAATCCAGGCTTCACCACACAGAGTAGTCGGAGCATAATACCTTCGTGGAAAGGTAAGCAAATTTTACCCGAACGGTATTAGTAGTTGTAGTTGCAGCCAGACGTGTAGTAACCGATAAGTGACCCATACCTTCCCTTAGGCTCGTTATTGGTAAGGAGACTTCTAGCTATATTTAGCGGCAACAGTGAATGGCAGACAGTGATTTGCAGTCTTCTAACTTTTTTATTTCAAAAAAAATGCTGGTTATGTAATCACAGATATGCTGGAAAGCAGTTGAGATCTGATGGCTTATCTCCGACTTTGTGGGCCAATAGTAATAGACACAAGTAAAGAATTCATGGAATTTCATGCCACCTAAGATGGACATAGCCAGTACATACAATTCAATTGAGATAATTAGAACATCGGGGCAAGGTCTGAGACGATAATCGTCTCGAGGTCTTCACAGCGCTTATCATGCGGTTTCAGAACTACTTCTACGAGCCGACAATTCAGCACTTTTTCACAACCTCTAGCCCCAGAAATCTACCCAAATCATGTTGATACTTGCAACTTGGACTCAATGTCCGAATTTTTACTAGCTGTCGGCAAGTCCTCATGCTTTAGCGTCTGAAGTGCAGCTGCTACTTTGGTCTGCAGATGCACACATATTTTACCGCGTGAAATATTCCGGAAAATTCACCCGTAAAATAGATGAAGCAGATTTCGGGGAGGAAAATGGTGATAATTGATGAGATACAGGGCAAGAAGCCCACTGAGTTGCCAAAAAATATTGCAGAGCTTCTTACGTATGATAAGGCCAACAACACGTGGCTGCTTGAGAGCAAGGATGGTACGGTGTATGAGTATAATGAAGTTCTCGAACGATGGATAGTCGAACCACAAAGCCAGAAGCGTCCTGCAGAAGATGAGGACACCGAAGATTCTGCCGTGCTGATCAGGAGGATGAAGAAGAGACGTATAGAGGAGCTCAAAGAGGAGAAAAAGAAGGAGAGACAGGAGCGCAATCGGTCCAACAAATGCATCTATGTAAGTGGATTAGCCAAAGACTGCACAATACAAGAGATTCAGGAGGTGTTCAGCAAGTGCGGAGTAATCTCTTTGGACTTAAAGACGGAGAAGCCAAGAATACGGCTGTATCTTGACAAGGAAGGACACTTTAAGGGAGACTGTTTGATAGAGTATCTGAAAGAAGAAAGCTGCGAGCTAGCCATAGAAATGCTTGACGGGACCAAGCTCCGGGCCGGTGATGAGACGACAATGGATGTTGGTAAAGCAGTATTTGAGAAGAGAGACAACAGGAAGAAGAAAGCAAAACCAATGAAGCTCAAGGAAAAGATGCAGCTAAAGAAGAAAATACGAAAGATGAATAATAAGTTGAGCAACTGGTCGGACGACGAGGCAGACGACGAGAGTGAGCGCATAGCGCACGAGAAGACGGTGATATTGAAACACTGTTTCAGTCTAAAGGAGATCGACGAGGACCCACATGCCCGAGAGGACATTCTAGAGGATATGAAGGAAGGTTGCGGAGAGATCGGCAACGTCGCAAACGTTATACTATTTGATCTAGAACCCGAGGGGGTTGTGAGCGTCAAGTTTAGTACCAGTACCGAAGCTAACGTGTGTGTGACCAGGATGAATGGCAGATACTACGGAGGAAGAAAACTGGAAGCACATAAGTATGATGGGAATACTGTGTATAGGAAGAAGGAAGAGAGCGAACAGGAGAGACTAGAAAGACTAGGAAAGTGGGTGGATGAAGGAAGCTGAGGATATATAGGGTGAACTAAGTTGCTCTGAAAATGAAAAACGACAGCTTGGTTGCGGTAACACCAACTCGTAAGGAGTGAAGTCTTGCTTCAAGCGATATCAGCCAGCTACAGAGAATTGCTGGTTCTGCGCCCAAAGGATGGAGGTGGAGGCATGACATCAGTAACACGGCTCTGTGTGCCCGGCTGCGGTCAGACAGCAGAAGATATTTTTACTGCAGGCAGCTAGATGATTATAGATCTCTAGGTGGCAGCAGACTTTTAATTCCCTATTAACTGCGCATTTAGTGGACATTGATGGGCGGTAGTGATTGGTAGGAGGCAGCTATGTTTAGTAAAGCAGTAAACTCGATAGGTGTTCTAGGAATGCTGATATTCTGGTAGACCGTGGTTGACTCATGTGGTAGTCAGGTGGTAGCCGGGTTTCTTTAACTTCTTTTCTTCTAGTGAACTCGGTAGCCCAGCATCTCAGTGTCTCTTCAACTTCTTTATTCTTCTAGTGAACTCGGTAGCTTCTCGGTAGCAACTCAGTAGCACAGCATCTCGACTCTCCTCAACCTCTTTATTCTTCCAGTAAGCTCGCTACCACAGCACTTCAACTCTCCTCAACCTCTTTAATCTCAGCATCTCAACTCCCCTTAACATCTTTATCCCTACACTAAACTCAAAATTTCCCTTCAGTTGCTATAAAACACTCCCTACATCACTCCACTGTACTCCCCAGCCACCTTATTTCCCCTACCAGGTGTCAGCTCTTTGGCCTCTGTACCTGCTACCGTATTATTCTCCAGCGCTCGCATCTCGGCGCTAAACCTCTATAAAGAAATGAACTCGGCCGCCCTACCCTGCACGTGTTGAACATATTTGCTTGTTTGCATAGAATCAATTCACCTACTGGCACTGCTTCTCAAAGATCCATTGCTACCAACATCTGAACCGCCGACCCCAACTCCTCTGTATGGCCCCACACTCTGTAACCCTCACAGCCGAAACTCCACTGCCACCACCATCACCATCAGCACCACCACGACTACGCTGTCCGTCTCCAGGGTTCTGGGGCTCAACCGTTCTGCTCATCTCTTCCATGAAGTTGCCTCGCCAGATCGCCAACTTCATTATACTCCTCTCATGCTGTTCTTGTGATCTGCTCTCCACCTCTTGTCATCACTTTTCACCTCTGCTCTTCCTCCTCTCCACTCCGCTGCCATCCCTCCACCACCTATCACGCGCCCAACTGCAACGGCTATATGTGAAAAATTTTATCGCAAACTTATCTTCACCCACTGCGTCATACTCCGTCACACTCAGTATTTCCATATAATGGCTGCAAAGAAACACGAAGAAGAGAAGAAAATCCTTTTAGGTAGACCAGGAAACAACTTGAAGTCTGGTATCGTCGGTCTTGCCAACGTTGGTAAGTCGACCTTCTTCCAGGCAATCACCAGATCTCCTCTCGGTAATCCAGCAAACTATCCTTTTGCTACTATCGATCCTGAAGAGGCCCGATGCATTGTGCCTTCTCCAAGGTTGGACAAGCTTTACGAGATCTACAAGCCTCCTAAGAAGGTTCCTGCTTTCATCACCATCTACGATATTGCTGGTTTGACAAAGGGTGCTGCTCAGGGAGAAGGTTTAGGTAATGCTTTCTTGTCGAACATCAGAGCCGTCGATGCCATCTACCAGGTGGTCAGATCGTTCGAGGACCCGGAGATCACTCATATTGAAGGTGACGTGAACCCAGTTAGAGACTTGGACATCATCTCCAACGAACTTAGATTGAAAGATATTGAATTCGCCGAGAAGCACCTTGATTCCGTCAGCAAGACCGCCGCCAGAGGTGGCCAGTCGTTGGAGGTCAAGGCTGCCAAGGAAGAGGTCAAGATTGTGGAAAAGGTTCTACAACTATTGAAGGACGGTGGCAGAGTGGCCAACCACAACTGGAATGCCAAGGAGGTTGAAGTTATCAACGGCATGCTCTTATTGACGGCCAAGCCTTGTATATATTTGGTCAACCTTTCTGAGAGAGACTACGTCAGAAAGAGAAATAAGTGGTTGTTGAAGATCAAGAACTGGGTCGATGAGCACTCGCCTGGTGACGTCATCATTCCATTGTCTGTCTCTCTGGAGGAGAGACTCTCTCACATGGAGACCGACGAGGAGAGAGAGGCCGAGGAGAAGAGACTGGGTTGCAAGTCTGCTTTGCCAAAGATCATTGTCACCATGAGAAAGAAGCTTCAGTTGATCTCCTACTTCACTGCAGGAGAGAAGACCGAGGTCAGAGAGTGGACCATCAGAGAAGGAACTAAGGCTCCTCAAGCCGCAGGTGTCATCCATACTGATTTGATGAAGACTTTCATCTTGGCCAATGTGATGAAATTCGACGATTTGGTCGAATGTGGTTCCGAGTCTGCAGTTAAGGCTGCAGGTAAATTACTTCAAAAGGGTAAGGACTACGTTGTTGAAGATGGAGATATCATCTACTTCAAGGCAGCCGCAGGTAAGAACTGAGAAGAGGGATGATTAATGAAACACACCGACAGAATTGCGTAGGAGAGTGGTAGTAGGTAGGTGTAGACGCAGGATGCTAGTAGGCCATACAGTGCCATAATATAGAAGCATTAAAGTAGGGGGCTGCTCAGCGGCGGTGGTATGCGGTGGATGAGAAGGAATATGGAAAGATTGGCTTTGGTGACAGTTTCGCAGTGCTAGACTTTCTTCTGCATTCCTGCTCGGTCGATACTGCTGATGTAGGGTTCGGTTCTTGCGTGTAGGTCAGTGCCGGCTTCACTGGTTTCTGGCTTCATTGGCCTTTCAGTGCTGTGGTACTTATATCCTTGGTGAACCTAGTCTGTGGTGATTAGGCTGTGGCCACTCTCTCAGGCTCTGGGTTACTCAGACGATGGCCGCCAAAACTTCGTTAATCAACACTCATTGACCATAACTCCACCTTTATTACTTATCACTAGCACCTCCAGTACTCATACTTCCAAAAGCATCCCGAAGAGTACCTTTTGTGGACCCCCATCCAGACTTTGACCGGCCTAAGCGCTGACCAGTCTAAGCGCCGACTCTCCACCAGACCTGGGTCCTAAGTCAATCTACACAAATCCTCATCGACATATACCCAGACACACCAAGTATCTACCCTACTTCTTACACAAACTACAGAAACACAGAAACTCCTCGACCGGCATTCCTGTCCCCTTACGTAGCCCTTCTTTGTGCTACCATTTTCGAGTCCAGTCTTTGGGTCTTATTTGTGATCTCCGTTTCTAGCTTACATAATGCTCACTCCACCCGCGCATTTTTCTTGGTTCATTTTCCTACTTTCGGGTTATGCTATTTTGCTGCAACTATTTCTAGCACAGATGATGTCGTTTTCTCGGATTGGGCTTGCAACAAGGGCCAGAATCCCGCTAGCCACTACATATAGTGGAAAGGCACTGCAGAGGTGCTTCCACGTGACGAGATTTGCCGCTAACCAGCAGCCAAAAGATCTGCCTGAACAGCCCGCCAAAGATGATTTCACTCACAAGAGCTCTACGGCCAAGAAGCATAAGCCGTTGTCCAGGTTGCCTCTTGGTTTCGAAAGCTATGGAAAACAAAAGATGAACCGTGCGCCGATTGAGTACCTTACTTGGAAGTCGTTGGTGGTTTTCACGATTGTTGCTTTTGGCATGACATGGGCCTTTAAGTACCAGAAGAAGAAGATCAAGCTAAGAAACGAGGCCGAGATGAACCGGGGTGTCGGCAAGCCGCTGATCGGCGGTCCGTTCGACTTGGTGGACATGGACGGCAATCAGTTCACCGACAAGAACTTGTTGGGCAAGTTTTCGATCATCTACTTTGGATTCAGCCACTGCCCGGACATCTGCCCGGATGAGTTGGACAAGTTGGGCGAGATATTGGACTCACTAAAGAAGAACCATGGAATCAAGCTTCAGCCGATCTTCATTACCTGCGACCCTGCCAGGGACTCACCAGAGGTCATGAAGGAGTATCTATCGGAATTTCACCCGGACATCATTGGATTAACCGGCACTTACGACAACATCAAGAGCTGCTGCAAGGCATACCGGGTGTACTTCTCCACACCAAGGGACATCAAGCCTGGCCAGGACTACCTTGTTGACCATTCCATCTTCTTCTACTTGATGGACCCTGAGGGAAACTTCATTGATGTTCTAGGAAGAAACTACACCAAAGACACCGCCGTTGAGAAGATTGCAGAGGATGTGCATGCTTACCAGCCAAAGGAGGAGAGAGAGAAGCAGAAGGAGGGCATTTTCGGATTCTTGTATAAATGAACATGTAAATAGGTGGCAGAAAGCCCAGCAATGGATGAAGTAATCTGACGAACACTACCGATGTAGGCCCAGTCGAACACTACCGAGGCATGGCTATCGATGCACAGCTATCTATGCAGAGATTTCTTTTGACCTTCTTGAGTTGCTATCTTGAGGTTTCTCGCTATCGACTAACAATATTTCGGGTACTAGATCTTTTTTTTTTTTTTTTTTTTTTTTTTTTTTTTTTTTGGCTTCGTTACAGTTGTAGCAGAATCGTAATAGAATACTCTAGCCTAACTAAATAGTATACTGCATAGCTATGTATAACTGTAGGATCGGACAGTTTTGTCCAAAGAAAAATACTGCTCTAATCCGACTTGTGGGCTGAAAATTGAACCTATAGACGCCAACGTTAGGTGCGGTCGGCTTCTAAGCGTAGGTCGTTAAACTCTTATCTGCTTACCCAGACGAGGCTCCTGTATCCGACTATGAACACTCTAGATTGCTCAACATCCATCTTTGCTCGGCTGACCCGATTTCCTCGGTAATTCCTAACCGCCGCTTGGCTACATACAATGCAGGTCTGTGTGCTTGCTCCCAAACACTACTGCACACTGGGGCTCGTTTTCACTTCCTTCCAGAATTTCAAGCGGTGTAATAGATTCTTACTTGCTACTATGAAACATTTCTACAGATTATCTTCTGAGTCGCCGCTGCCCGCTAACCTCTTTCTTATCTGCATCATCAACTCTCACCAGTTCCTTCGCTGCTTATCCCTCCACATCCACAATTTTATTTCTCCTCTCACTCGGTCTTTCTCCTTAAATATCGTCCAAATCGGTCTTCCCATTAGTTCTGGCTTCCGGTACAGCACCTTCTACACTTTCTGACTCCCCACTTCACCAATAATCACGCTTCTATGTTATTTTTTTTTCGATTTCTCTTTCTACTTCTTTTACCCTCATTTTTCACTCTCATTTTCTTCATCCTCACTGTGCATCTATTTCCTTGTTTCTTTCGGCGCGGCGCGTACTATCTAAATTTTCGTTTCTCTTTTTCATTACCAGTTCCTCGTTTACCTATTCTGCCCTTTCTCCACTTTCTCTTTTTTTTTTTTTTTTTTTTTTTCTTCTTCTGCCATTTTACACTTTAACGTTTTTCCATCTTTAAAATTCTTGTATTTTTGCATTACGCTTCTCCATTCAACCACTGACAACAATGGTAAGCACATTCTACATCTTTCAACTTATCTCTATCAATGTATACTAACTTATTCCAGGTTCTATTTAAGCGTAAACCAGTCAAGTTTGCCACTCCACCAGAACTTCCCATCGATTTCGACTGGGACCAGGAGGTCTGGTATATCCCGGAGACCGGCGAATGGTTCGTCGACTACGAGGAGTACCTCAAGCGCTTGAACTACTACAAGATCAAGAAATTTGTATGTGAAACATCTGGTAATTCCAACTTCACCTACTTTGAGGCGTTGAAAGTCGAGCGCAACGAGCTTCAGATGATGGAGAGCAAGTTCCCAGACCCAGTTAAGGAGCCCATCTTGCGTTATGTTTCATTTTCCACTGTTCCTAGGATTGACGTCATGGTTGACGACGTGTACAACAAGTTCAAGGAAGAGTTTTTTCCTGGTGACCAGGTCGTCATTAAACTACCGTCCGGTAGGGTCAAGGGCATGATTCGGGAAAAGGCTCGGTTTAATCCGATCAAATTGCCCGATGGGACCGTTAGAGACGGATACTGTTCATATCGCGTTGTTCTGGCTGAGAACAACAACGAGATTACAATAAATGACTCCTCCCGCATTTCTAGAGAGAGAAACACTTTTACCAAGTGGTATGTCAAGACATTTTTGAAGATGAGTCTTACCAGAGCTAACAGAATGGGTGCTCCCTGGGTTGTCAAGGAGCCTTACGCAAAGAAGTACAGGATTTCCTTGGAGTATCCATCAGACTTAAAGAAATACGAACTGGAATTAAAGCTGAAACAATCACAGATTGACAAACCAAGAGATGTCCCAATCGATATTCCTACATTGGACGTTCCTCATCGCCAGGGAAGACACAAATCGGGTAGAAAGCCAAAGAAAAACTATTCATTGTCGGCCTCACAGTCCAATGGCCATCATATTTTTGATTCTCTAAAGGAAACGCCACCAACAGGGCCTGAGCAAGAAACGGGACAGTCTCTACAAGAATGGAAGGATGGCTGGTATCATGCTCTCCAGAAGAGTATCATGTATTTTGACAACTCTACTTGTAAGGACTACGAGGCCAAGGACAGGATCATCAAACTGTTCCAGTATGCCGGAGTCAAGATCTCTCCCAAGTTTGATCCAGAAAAGGTTAATTTTTTTATTACACTGAGACCATACTCCAGCAAGGCCAAGTATCCGTTGGGAGATGATTTCCACTTCGTCCATGCCAATAAAATTAAGGTTTGGCATTACGAAAAATGCATGAGATTTTTTAAGAGCATCAATATCACTCCAAGGAAGATCGAGCAAGCACTAAAAGAAAAGGAGTTAGGCTCAAAAAAGCTAAATGGAAAGTCTGCTTCTCTCCAGCATGCTGCCTCGCAGAGTAAAAAAATGAGGCAGAACATATCAACGGACGATCTTGAATTGCCATTTCAAGGAGTTTCCTTGGTCAGACCATCTTGGAAGAGGTTGCAGCATTTCTCCGATCCATCCGATGTTCTTGAAGTATGGATTTTCATGAACATGTACCACAAGGCACTTCTTATTGATAATTTCACATTTGATGATTTTTGCACCGCTCTTTGCTGGAAGGACGAGTCGGAACAGTGTTCTTTACTTCTAGAGATATTTTGCTCTCTTCTAACTGCACTCATGGACGAAAAGGGCCACCTGTCAGTCGAAATACCAGAAGAACTAGAAATGAGTGAAATTGATGAGGATGAAGAAGGAGAACAGGAGGAAGACACAGACGACGAAAACAGAGTCAAAGAAGAGGTTTCCAGTGGAAATGAAACCGAACAGAATCATGATGAGAAACACGAAAAGAAGGGCGAAGAAGGTGAAGATGCTGCCGATACAACTGCCGATACAACTACAGATGGAACTGTGGGGTCATCCGAGAGAGCAACTCCAGATAAAGTGGAAGGGAAGCCGGGTTCTGCCGAAGAAGTTATCACTCATAATGCCTACATTGCTCTTGATAACAGCGATAATAAATGGGAGACATTACTTAAAAGAAGAAATTTTAAAGAGGGACACTGGGTGTTGATACTGATTGGTGTTTTCTCAATTATTGATCATATTCCGGAGTATTCTAAGGTTTTGCTGCAAATTTATGAAGCTTTAGCTCCTCTTGACGATGAACCTACCCCACAAAACTTAGAATCCATGTTCTATGAAAATTTAGCTCCTCAGCTCAGAGCCAAGGCTTTAGTGATATTGGTAAATCTTTTGCTAAATGGAACGGTGATACGGTCCTATATGGACAAAGTTGCCGAGGAATCAGCAAGATTGAGAAGAGAAAGGTTTGAACTGATCAAGGAGTTGAAAGGCGCCTTAGAATCTGCACATGAATTTAATAAGCAAATCTTTGACTCACTTAAAGAAATAGATACCACTGAAATCAAGAAAAGGCTAAAGGAAAAACAGAAGCGAGAAGGCATTAAAAAGCCCGAAGCTCCAAAAAGAAGGGGCGGAAGACCTGGTCATCATGCTTTACCTGCAGAGCCAACAGAGTTCGAGAGGGCCGTATGCATTTCAAATCCAGAATTCATGAAACTGGTTAAGAATAGGACAGAGAAGATACAGGAAGTTAACAATTTCAAGGCCAAGAAGAAGGAAATTGAAAAACAGTTGAATGAATTGAGCTGTCAGAGAATGAGATATGTGGGTCGTGATAGATACTACAACAGATACTGGTGGTTTGAACGCAATGGATTACCAAACCTTGGATCTGGTGACGATAATGATGAAGATGAAGATGCGGAGGCGAAGGAAAGCAACGATGAAGACAACGATGTTGAGGAAATTGAGGATCAGTATGTTTCAGAAACATATCTGATGGGCAGGCTATGGGTTCAGGGACCCACCGATGCAGATAGAAAGTACCACCTTAAATTGGATGATGAGCAACTTAAGAAATTTGAAGAACTAAAGGAGACAGGAGAGAAGGAACAAGAGGAGAACGAGGAACAAGAAAAGGAACAGGAAGGAAAGATGCAAGAGGAGGCAGAGGTTAAAGCAGGATCCGAAGAACCGGAGATGGTGCCAACCGCATCAGAAACGCCAGAGCATAATGATACTCTTCAGAGGGATCTTCCTCCATGGTTGGAGAAGGCCAGTAAAGAGCTTTTTGGCATTCAGTTTAATAAGTCTGGCGTCACCGACTCAAAAGGTTCGATTATACTGAATGAGTATGGTTCGGCTGTTGAGCGGGATTTTAGCCCTATGGAAAGAAAGCTCATTGAGGAAGCTCCAAATGTTCTGCTTGAGCCATCAGACTGGAGATACATCGAAACAGTGAACGACTTTCAGAAGTTGATAAAAAATTTACACACTGGTGGAGTCAGAGAGAAGGGATTGAAGAAGGAGTTAACTGATATGCAAGAATCAATAAGGAACAGTCTCCAAAGCAGGATGAGCTTCTTGGGAATTGAGCAAAAGAGCGACGAGCAGGTGCGATTGGAGAAGGTTATAGAAGAGAACACTATTACTCCTGAACAGGAGAAGAAGGAAATAGAGGAAGAGGAAGAAATGCTTTACGGTCCACAGGAAATTGATGGCAGTGACTCAGAACTAGAAGAGTTTCTGAGGGAAAGTGATACCGACATGGAGGAGGAGCATCCTAGGACAAGAAGTCAAGTAGCTGCTGAAAATAGAAAAAAGAGAAAATTGCGGGAATTAGAAGAAATAAGGGCTGCCAAGAGGGCCAAGCTTGCAGCCAATCCTGCGGAAAGAATTGCTAAGAGACAGGAAGTGAAACGCAGGCGCAAGGAGAGAGAAGAAAAGAAGGAAAAATATGCCGAAGCGGTTGAAGAACTAAAGCAGTTAACTCTCAACAGAGATCGGCAAAACGCGCTTTTATGGGTGAACTCCTTGGCTATAGAGACTCTTGAGCATTCTCATTACGAAGGACCGAAGATTGTGGTACGTGGACGTCACGGCAAACGTGGTGGAAGGAAAGGCAGAGGTAGAGGAAGAAGGTAATGTATAGTATTAAATGTATGGATAGGCAAGTAAGAATCAAGAGTTGTAGAGAAATGCGGCTGAGAGAAAAGTAGCCCGGGTGAGCAAAATGTTAAAACATGTACGATGGTACGGTAGAGAAAGAAAGGTCTTCAATTCCAGTATATTTGTGATGAGTGGAGACAAATTCTTAATCAACAGAGCTTTTTCGGAACTAAAGAGGTAGAGTGGTTTCTTGAAAGTCCGCATTTTCGACCAAATAAGGATGCATTTGAAACGTATAAAAGTGACAGCAGTGGTTGATGTTAAAAAGGAAAGGTGTAGATGTGATATGATAGATGAGATATACAACTACGTCAAAAAAAGAAAAGTTGTGGCTGTAGCATGTGCATTAACATGTATCTTGATTTAGGCGATTCCTCGGGATACTGTTCGGATCATGTATTTTCTACCGTACAGGTAGATCGGGTAATTATGACAGCAGCAATGTGACACAGACAGACAGCAGTAGAGGACAGGAACAGTGCTGCTTTAGGAAATGTACTATTAGATTCATGTAGTTATCTAGCTTGTTCAGTCGTCTGGTCAGCTTCCGATAGCATCAGTTCCAGCCATGCATGCCCCGGTTGCAGTCAGCGATGGTGTATGGTGCTACGGCACGGGCTGCTGATACATGCGCCGTCTGCTCATAGCATCACCGCCATGCTTCTCGTACTTTTGGTAGAGTGAGGACTACACCACATGCTGCGGCTACATTCAGCACTATAAGCTGCCAAGTTGGTGGAAGTTTTGCTAGTTGCAGGGACTATCTCTACGACCCTGCATTTTACGTCCTACGGCGACCGGTACTGACCATGGTTCCTGCTATCGTCGCTATCGTCAGACTGATCCAGGTCTGGTGTTTCAAGCACACATGTGGTTTGAGTAATGAGATTCCTTGACCTAATTATTCCCCCACTTTATGCCGGCACGTACGCTGGGCCGCCGCATAGAGTAGCGCTACCCCGATGGTTACAGGCTGGAAACGGTTCTCGGCAATGCTCCAGTTCTCCCCGAAAACCACGTCTTGAAAAACCCATTTTTACGTCTACTTGTGGCTGACATAGCACGGGCTTGGCTGCTTTGTCAAGTGCTGGAAGCCATGTCTCCTTGGGTGCTGAACTTGGCCAGTGATCTCCTAGCTCCGTGGTGGCCCGCTGTAGCTGCTGACGTCACCCACGCTGTGTATGCTACGTACGTTACAGTGCGCTCGCTACCGGGGATCACCTCACCCGGCCTCTCGAGCCTAGCATTGGCTCTGGCTCTCTTTAGCTCTGGCTCTTTGCCTCTTCTCTCTTCTGTCTTCACCTCACTTCAGCTGCTATCCACCTGCTCACCCACCTTCCCGTAGCGTCCCCGATCTACCCGCACTGCTCGCTACTCCTTCGGTTACCTGCTTCCCACGCCGCATGCTTGTGCTTCGCGGTGGCATCTCGGAGCGTCCCAGTAGACACCTCTGTTGGCATACTTCTGTGTCCATGCTACAAAGACCCTCTATTGTAAAACTAGCTGCTCCATCCTGTCACATTCATCCTGCTAGCTACAAATGCCGGCCATTGCCTTCGTACCTGTCCTGCCCGATGGATCAGCCGCAACCAAGTACATCGTTCTCGGACTTCTGCGGTGCGCAGCCCACGGAGTGCGCAGCCCACGCTGTGCCGCATATATATAGCGCAGCACATCTCCGGCTGAGGCTCGCTTATCTTGCAGCCATTGTCACAGCAGAAAGTGATATTTTTTTTTTTTCAGCAGCAACAGCAGCAGCAGCAGCACATATAGCACTTGAAAAGATTCTCCGACATTTTTTTTTTCTCCCAGCAAAAAATTAATTGAAAAAAAAAGTCATATCTTAAATTTGCAACAGCATCGTTAAGCTTAGTCTAGTCATATCAGCATTCGTCTTTTGACTATCTTACATCTCCCGATAAACAAGCAGTCTACCTCGCCCGGTTTATCAACTTTTCTATTTCAAACTCCGAATCCAATCACACAACTACAATGTCTTCTCCATCAAACGTTGAATGGCTAGTCAAGTTGGATGTTAAGGCCACACCTGACAGAAACTTCAGAAGATCTTCCATCATCGGAACTATAGGTCCTAAGACCAAGTCCGTCGAGATGTTGGTCAAGCTAAGAAAGGCCGGTTTGAACATCGTCAGAATGAACTTCTCCCATGGAACTCACGAGTTCCACCAGTCGGTGATCGACAACGCCAGAAAGTCCGAGGAAGTTTTCCCTGGCAGACCTTTGGCCATTGCCTTGGATACCAAGGGACCAGAAATCCGTACCGGTGTCACTGCCAACGGCGGAGACTATCCAATAGAACCTGGTCATGAGATGATCTTCACCACCGACGACCAGTACAAGGAGAAATGTACCGCCGATATCATGTACATCGACTACAAGAACATCACTAAGGTCATCGAGAAGGGCAAGATCATCTACGTCGACGACGGTATTGTTTCCTTCGAAGTTCTCGACATTGTCGATGATAAGACCATCAAGGTGCGTTCTGTCAACGGCGGTAAGATCTCTTCTCGTAAGGGTGTCAACTTGCCAAACACCGACGTCGACTTGCCAGCTTTGAGTGAGAAGGATATCGACGATCTTAAGTTTGGTGTCAAGAACCACGTCAACATGGTGTTCGCCTCGTTCATCCGTACTGCCGACGATGTTCGTCACATCAGAAAGGTGCTTGGCCCAGAAGGTCGTGACATCCAGATCATCTGTAAGATCGAGTCGCAGCAGGGTGTTGACAACTTCGACGAGATCCTTGCCGAGACCGATGGTATTATGGTTGCCAGAGGTGATTTGGGTATCGAGATTCCTGCTCCTCGTGTCTTTGTTGTCCAGAAGCAGATGATTGCCAAGTGTAACTTGGCCGGTAAGCCTGTCATTTGTGCCACACAGATGTTGGAGTCCATGACCACCAACCCTCGTCCTACTCGTGCCGAGGTCTCCGATGTTGGTAACGCCATTTTGGATGGTGCTGACTGTGTTATGCTTTCTGGTGAGACTGCCAAGGGTGACTACCCAATTGAGGCCGTCACCGTCATGCACAACACCTGTTTGATTGCCGAGACTGCTTTCCCATACGAGCAGACCTCTACAGCTCTCAGACAGTTGACACCAAAGCCTTGCGGCACCACCGAAACCGTTGCCATTGCAGCTGTGTCTGCTGTGTTTGAGCAATCCGCCAAGGCCATCATTGTTCTTTCCACCTCTGGTACCACCGCCAGACTTTGTTCCAAGTACCGTCCAAGCTGTCCTATCCTTATGATCACCAGAAGTGAGAACTCTTCTCGTTACTGCCATCTTTACCGTGGTGTGTATCCATTCGTTTACAAGGAGCCAAGAGACGACAGTTGGTCTCAGGATATTGAGAATAGGGTCAACTTCGCCATTGAGAACGCCATCTCCATGCACTTGCTCAAGCACGGTGACACTATCGTCATTGTCCAAGGTAATGCCAAGGGTATTGGTCACTCTAACACCATGAGAGTTTTGGTTGCTTAAGATCGGAATTTCTAGAGCTTTAAGTAAGTATCTTTTGTTAGTAATTGATGAATTGAAGCGCTGTAGTGAATGCAGACGGCCTGTTTGCTATATTAGCGGTTGTCCTGGGGAATTTTGTGAAAAATTATCATTGCCGTAGGTGGTGGAAGAAAGATTTCTGCTCGTGAGTGCTCAGATATGAATGTTTTGGTCTGCTGCTTTGCTAATTGTACGGAATCTGCTTGGGGGTGGGATGGCTATTAGTAATAGAGTATTATGATAGGCTGCAAGAATGTGAGGGATGTGACCTATATAAGGTGATCTGCTAACTATCCAAGCCATATTTGTTTCTCTGAGCTACCCGCAACTATTCTTCTAATCAGTCTACTCGTATTCAGTAATCCAGCTCTGTCACACCATGTTCTCCCAGAAGCTCTGCCTGATTTTATCTGTTGGCTTGTCTGCCGTTATCTGTCATCCTAGATAACCGCACTGCGGTCGTCTATCTAACCGGACTACCGTATTAATCAAGTTCCTAAGCTGAATGTGATACGGCATGCAAAGCCACCGGTAATCTCTGAACAGACACACTGCTCGGTGTTCCTGCTCCTACACGTCTTCTTCTTGTTTTTGTTCTTCTTGTTCTTCTACCTTTTTCTACATGTCTTCTCCTTCCTCCTCCACTAATCCACCTTTCCCAGTGATCAGCCGCTCCTGCTACGCCTCTTCTTTTGGACTACCTACCAATAAGCCTGCGAAACTCTGCCTTTATGCACTTGTGATCTCTCTTTTCCTCGGCACCGGGCTCTCTACCCTACTCAGTTTTATCTGCTACAATATCTTGTCCTTTCTTCCCTTTTGTCTTGCTCCTTCTTCCCGTTGTGTTTTTGCCGCTGGCTTTCTGCTGCGTCTTCTTGCGTCTTCTTTCCTAATTTTCTCTTCTCATTATATACAAGTGCACGCTAGCCGCGGCTCATAGATAATATTTCAGATGCCGATTTCTTCTCCTAATTCTATGATGAACGACGATGAATCTTCCTCCACAATGTCAAACATGAGCACCGAAGCTGTTCGTGATGCTCCTTTAGTAACTGATTCTGCAGACCATGACACCCAGTCGGGGATAGAGGTAGCCAATGGCGCAGACCAATTGAATCAGAACAAACTAGACCAAGAAGCAGAGAAGCAGCTAGAGGCCCACCAGAAGCCTGTCAGTGGCAACAACAGTGACGGCAAAGCAGATGCAGGAGCTACCGCAGAACCTGCTGCTGTTTCTTCCTCGGAGACTGCTGCTGCCGACCCCCATACTCTTCTCTTACAACAGTACATGCAAGCCGCCCAGCGAGGTGACGTGAAAACCCTAAAAGATCTGCTTGAAAACGGCAAAGTCGACGTCAATGACCATCTGGAAGACAACGTTTCGGCGCTTCACTGGGCCGCAATCAACAACAAGCTGACTGCGCTAAAATATCTGGTGTCCAAGGGAGCGGATGTGAACTACGTGGGCGGAGATCTCAACTCTACGCCGATGCAATGGGCCTGCCGATATGGCTTGGTGTACATCGTCGACTACCTCGTCACTCAGTGCCATGCAGAGGTGCATTCCAAGGACATTCAGGGCTTCAACTGCCTCCACTTGGCTGTCCACTCCTCCAACATCATGATGGTTATCTACATCACACGGTTCACCGACATCGACATCGACGAGCCCGATCCAAAGGGAAGAACCGCTCTTCACTGGGCCGCTTACCAGAGTGACCTCTTGACAGTGGAATACCTCCTCAAAATTGGAGCCAACATCAGTATCGCCGATGAAATAGGGTTTCTACCACTCCATTGGTCTCTTGTCCGTCAATCCCGCATCGTGATTACCCAGCTGGTCAAGGCAGGATCAGATTTGAAGGCTAAGACCGCCGATCAGAAGGATAGTTGGGCATTGGCCAGGGAGATGAATTGCTATTCGATGTTCACCCGAATATTGAAGGAGACGGGTGCTCTTAAACCTCGTCCTTCTGAAGCTGTTTGTGAAGCAGCCAAAATCGCCACTTTCCTTCTTCCCTACGCCGTCCTTCCTGCATGTTTATACATCCTCAGCAATCACACCTACGTTCTTCTCCGACTTGCGTTTGCTTTTTTCATCTTATTGGCTCAAATGCTTACGTTTACGAAATTCCTTCTGCCTATGTATGTGAGAGAGAAAAATCCCTTGTTGAAGTCACCCTATTTTGCTGGAGTTTTCAGTGCTAGTGCCTTCTGGTGCATAGTCACCTGGATTTTCATTGTCATGCCGGCAACTCTTGTGGACCAGTCTATCCTCAACTTTCTCATGTTAATCTTTGCCACCCTGGTTGTTATCACTTTCTTCAAGTCTATGTTCACAGACCCAGGCTATATTCCAGAGGAGCTTAATGACAACACAATTCGGTCCACTATACAAGAGCTCATTCAGCTGCGTAAATTCGATTCCAAAAATTTCTGTATTTATACTATGATTCGAAAGCCGCTCAGGTCTAAATTTAGCAGAACTAAGAATCTCAATGTTGCCAAGTTTGATCATTACTGCCCATGGATTTACAACAATGTTGGCGTCCGAAATCACAAGGTATTTTTCGCCTTTATAGTCAGTCTACAGGTGGCCATTCTCTTGTACTTATTGTTGACTATCGAATATTTCCAGAAATTGGATGATGATGATACCTGCTATATCATAAGTGATACGCTTTGCTCGGGATTCAATTCCTCTTCCTTCATTTTTAATTTGCTTGTCTGGGCAGCATTTCAGATAGTCTGGTTAACAATTTTGAACTTTGTTCAAATTTTCCAGATATCCAGGGGAATCACCACTTATGAATTTGGAAACACTCATGGTAATGAGGAACAAAGTAACAACTTCTCCTCGATTCCGACTGATGAAAATGATACATTAGAGGAAGATCTTGGAGGTGTCCGCTTAACCCCTATGAACATCGATTCTGAATCCACTGCTACCCTAGCGGGTGATGGAAGTAGTATTCGTTCAAGATCCAACTCGATGTTATCACAAATCCCGGTTTTCTTTTTGAACTCCAGAATTTCTAGAATGCTTGGGTTGAACCAATTTGTTTTGATCAGTGATGATATCTTCAAAAAGAGAAGAATGAACCATTCACCAACAGGATTCATGTTTGATTATGGATTCAAGATGAATTGGTTGAATTTCCTATTTTTAAAGAAAGAAACCGAGCCGTACTCGTTTAAGGCGTTGATCCGCCTCCCACTGAAAGGTGAAGCCAATTTGGGAGACGAACTAATTGACTATTATAAACTATACGAACCACCTACAAACCCACGTTATTCGGTGGTGTGACCATACTTCAAATGCAACTATGTACGAATAGATCAAGAAGTTCCAGTAGTATTCAGTTCCTTGTATTCCTCTAAAAGTTTCAGCAATCGTTCATTCGCCTCACTCAAATCGGATATCCTGCCCTTGAGCTCCGAGTTCTCTTTCGAAAGTTCCTTTTCTCGATCGTTACTAATTCTCTTGAATTTGAAGGTGTCTTCCGATTCTGTAGTGACGGTTCGAAGCATATCAATGAATTCAGAATCCAGCTGCTGCAGGTCTATCTCACTGCTGTTAGAGATCTGCTCCTCTGTCGGGATTAGAGTGTCGGGAATCTCCTGTAGAACCTTGTGAGCTCCAAGATCGGTGCATTTCTCAAGAAACGAATAGAGATTACGTATATATGCCGAGTATAAATCTGCATTTCGTTTGCTGGCATTGTTCTCTTCCAATTTAATTGAGTCGACGTTATAACCGGATTTTATCCGCTTAGAATTTGGCAGAAATGCGGATGGAGCAGGTCGCTTCGATCTAACGTCAAGCTTTTCGTTTAGACTTTGTATTTCTAGATCTGTTCTACGAATGTGATTCTGAATGCTCGAGGAGTATGAGTTGAGTGTAGATTGAAGTTCTCTATTGCGAGCTTTGAGATTATTCAGCGTTTCAGTGGTTGACCGGAGGTTCATGGAAGTTTTTAAGGTCTCTGACTTGGCTTTTTGAATCTGCAGGTCCTTCTCTTGCAGGCTTTGCTGCAGAGAAGAGATGTGCTTTTTCAGAGCGTTAGTTTCTGCTTCTTGTATTTTTGTCTGCTTGAGACTTGTGCTTTTAAATAAGGAAGCAACTTCAAGAGAGTCCAACAGTGAGTAGATTATGTTGATGATGTTTCTATCATTTGTTAGACGATTCGCTTTCAGCTCATCCTCCGAATCAATTGATGTGAAGAGAATTCTTTTGAGCTTTCCTGGCTTTGCTGAAAAGTAGCCTTTAGCAAGCAATTTGGAGTTGATGACCTCTGCACCTTTTTTAATATCGTTTGAGGACATCTTAGGGGGCAAGTGTTGTTGTCTGAAATAAGCAGCCAAGAAAAAGAAAAATATATAGTCTTGGTTAATATGTGCAAAGTTACTGGATTATAATTGCGTGGAAACCAAAACAGAGTTGGAAGGAAATTCAATTATCAACTCGTTTTATGTCTACTGTGCAACTCGTGCAGTAGCAGTTTTCTTCACAGTTCTAGCGTGAACTACACTACAGCTTTGCCGTTGTATCAGCTTTTTTCTGAAACTAGAGTCAGATATCTCTCCAGTATTCAATTCATAACTTTTCATGCCGACGCGAGGCGACGCGACGCGAGATCCCGTGAAATTTTCACTTTCACTTTTTCACCGTACATCTATTGCTGTTAACGGTGACGATATCTATATTGTTCTCGTTGGAATGGAGGAGAGATAAGGATTTCGGTAGTACCTTGCACCATCATATGGTTTATTCGCCGGAATAAGCTAGAGAAGTCTTGCTTCCGGTCAAAACCATAATGTTTACTGGTTACCTCACACCTACGTCTTGATTGTTAATCGTAAATCTTTTTAACTCTGCATAATACTCAGCGAATCGCAAGATGTTTTGAAACTTTAAATAATTATCTAGAATGTGGTGCCAGCTGGGGTCAAAGCTGTCCTTGTTGGCTAGACTTTCTCTAGGAGACCTGTATATACTTATATATATATATATATATATATATATATATGGGAAGTTCTCATCACTGGTCAATCCATCAGAATTCCGGCTCGATAATTCCAAAGTTTCGAATCCAAAAGGAGTGTTATAGAAAACTCGGGGTTGGCGTTGAAAATTCATCGATCAACTTTCTTGGAGTCTGCCGATATCTCAGAAAAAGTAGGATTGGAGAGTTTTCTCTCTGATCAACGCCACTTGGTGTGTCGAAATTTCTGAATCTCTTCTAATTCTGTTCTAATGAACTTTGTAAGTATTAGATACTTGTTGAAAAAGTTTGGACTTGTACTAACAGGAGAACGCATAAGCGGTAGCAACACCGGGCCAAATGTTCCTACTACAGACTTGTAACTGAGCCGGCTGTCAATTAGTTTCTAGCGGTAGTCTAGACGCTAGATGCCATTGCATAGTCTGGCAGGTTAAGTGCAGAATATGGTGATCTCGGATGCCAGTCGAATCCCGAAATCGTAGAATGTCAAAAGTAAGTTTGCTGTAGCTAGTGACGGCGCAAATGCGGTGCAGCCATAAAGGTGGTAATTGGAGTGCTTCTTTTAGTATTATAGTTGGACTACTGATGAATTCTACGGTTCTTTTTATCTGATTTTGCAACTCTTGCCTTGTATTGAAGCAGCTACTAGTTCTCAACCGCAGAGCTCTTAAAAGAGACCGTTATCTGCGGCCGATCTGCTCCTCCGGCTACAGGCCGCTTGTTCACAAAACTTCAAGCCTGAAACGTCCCAATATGCTACTAAGGTGGTTTCTGATTTTTCATTGTGCTTGCTGCAGCGCTAAAGACTTCCTGTTCACAGTTTCCTAGTTCTTTCAACGACACCAGCAGCTTCTGCCACCGCTACTTTTCTCGGCTCCCCACATTATCTACAGTTAACCGCGTTTCCTAATCGGGAGCCCTATGAAGCGGCTTCACGAAGCTCGGCAAGCACATTGTCCACGCAGCCGTCAGGCAGAAAGCCATAGTTTTTGGCATGCCGCTTCTATCACAATCGCTTAGTAATACTGCTATTTCATTCATGTCGTATCTCCTGCTTACATCTCAAATCTACTGTCCTTCCACCAAGCATTCCTGCACCTCTGAAAAATTTTCGAATCTCGCTCTCGCACCCCATAGCGTTGTAGCGTTTCAAGTGAAATTCTCGGCGCGAATCAGTCATATACCTGTACTTGTATCTGTTACTATCTTTCTCCTGAGACATGGCTAACGATCATTGGAACTTGTTATCTAAAGAAGCCAAAGGCAGATTGCCTTCGCCGCTAAAGACCGCTTTCAAGTATTATGGTAAGGACAACATTGTCTTCTTGGGTGGTGGCTTGCCTATGCCAGACTACTTTCCTTGGGAAAAGATAGTCACCTACTCTCCAGCCCCTCCTTTCGCTGAAGGTATCGCTGCAAAGCCTTCCGAGACCGGTAATGCCACTGTTTCGGAGCTTCGCAAGCAGAAGGTTCTTGAAACGGACATTCCTCTGGCCAGATCTCTTCAATATGGTCACACCCAAGGTCAACCTGAGTTGTTGGACTTTGTCAAGAAGCACACCGAGATCATCCACCATCCTCCATACGAGGACTGGGACATTGCTGTCTCTGTTGGTAACACTCAGTCCTGGGAGGCTGTGCTAAGAACATTCTGCGATTCTGGAGATTTCATTCTGGTCGAAGAGTACACCTTCTCTTCAGCCATCGAAACGGCCAGAGCTTTGGGCGTTCAGTTTGCTCCTGTCGAGATGGACCAGTACGGATTGATTCCCGAAAGCATGGAGAAGTTGCTCGCCAACTGGGACTCTTCCAAGCCTAAGCCAAAATTGTTGTACTCCATCTCCACCGGTCAGAACCCAACCGGCTCTTCTCTTTCGAACGAGAGAAGAAAGCAGATTTACGAGATCGCCTGTAAGTACGACTTCATGATTGTTGAGGATGAGCCTTACTACTTCCTTCAGATGGCCCCATACGTTCCAAACACCAAGCCAGAAGATATCAAGACCCCAACCCACGAGGAGTTCCTCAACTCCTTGGTCAAATCTTTCCTATCTATGGATGTGGAAGGTAGAGTCGTCAGATTGGACTCCATGTCCAAGGTCTTGGCTCCTGGTACCAGATTGGGCTGGATTGTTGCCAACAAGAAGCTTCTGGAGAGATTCATCAGATTGCATGAAGTGTCTATCCAGACTGCCTCTGGTTTCACCTCTTCCATCGTGCAAGGTTTGCTCGGTAGGTGGGGTCAAGAGGGTTACATTGACTGGTTGATTGGACTTAGAAAGGAGTACACTATTAAGAGAAACTTCACAATCGATACTTTGACCAAATACATGCCTAAGGACCTTGTCTCTTGGTTCCCTCCTATTGCAGGTATGTTCTTCACTGTCGTCCTTGATGCTGCAAAGCACCCGGAGTTTGAAACCAAGTTCGGCAAGGACCCTATCAAGGTCGAGACAGCTGTTTATGAGAGAGCCTTGAAAGAGGGCTGCTTAATGATCCCTGGCTCTTGGTTCAAGTCTCCTAATTTTGTGGAGCGTGGCACGACTACCTTCTTCTATAGAGGTACCTATGCTGCTGTTCCATTGGACCAGCTAGAGAAAGGTTTGGCCAGATTTGCTAAGGCCATCAAGGAAGAATTTCAAAAAAACTAGATGGATAGTCGAGTGGCCATGAGAATAAAAACAAGATTTAGATGTCCATGTAGAGCTGTATGTATGTTGCCGGCTTGAATGAGATTGTAGTGTTTTTACAGCAGCCGGAGGTGTTAGCTTTTTTTGTAGTGTGCGCTTGGTACAAACAGTGAAAACCAGAGGATTTTGGCTGCTTTTAACAATACTACCGCTCAGGCTACTCCTGATTTTCCTCTACTTGTTAACAATTTTTCATCTGTGCTCTCCTTCGGCTCCCTTCAGAGAAGCCAGCTAGAAAGCTGCTTCAGTTTTACTACGGGCAAATGATCCGTTGAAGTATTCTGGTGACTACTTTGATGTCGTCAAAATTTTGGCACCACCATACAATGTGCTCCTGATTATTTTTACTTTCGCTCTTAATAATAAATTAGACGGGAAGATAACCTCTTTCCACAGGGCAGATCTTTCAAAATTCCGCAAGGAGAGATAGAATTCTTCTTACTTTTCTACCTTTTCAGCCAATAAGTGTCTATTTTCCTACATTTCATCTGATTTCCCGTTCTGTCTCCCACCAGTACTCTGTGAACCATCTACTCTATCACCACAACTTTTCACGTCGCGATCTTTAAATCAAAACTTCATATACTTTCTGTATATACACTTGTAGGCAAACTCTCTACGCTTTTGGCCATGCATATCTTGAAGTTTCCATGGCTGGAACACAAAGAGGAAAGCCGTACGTTTGAAGTCTACTCTGTATCGGTTTCCCCAGACGGAAAAAAGTTAGCTACAGGAGGATTGGATGGAAAGATTAGAATATGGTCGATTGATACTTTACGACAGTACAAAGAGGACATACTAGACGGTAAGCAAGGAATCGACGATTTAGACGACAGCAAACCATTTGAGAAGCTGAAAAATGTCAAATTTGATCCCACAACATGCAGGGAATTGTGTTCGATGAGTCGTCACACTGGTGCTGTGACATGTGTACGGTTTTCTCCTAACGGACGTTTCTTGGCTAGTGGATCCGACGATAAGATTCTTTTGATTTGGGAGAAGGACGAGGAGACTTCAAGGATGCTTGCTCAGAGAGCTGGACTTCAGTCGACACTTGGAGGAAGCAGCATTGAGCGTGCAGATTTGGAGCATTGGACCGTCCGTAAAAGGTTGGTTGCTCACGATAATGATATCCAGGACATGGCATGGGCCCCGGACTCTTCTATATTGGTGTCCGTTGGCCTTGATAGGTCTATTGTGGTATGGTCAGGTACAACGTTTGAAAAAATCAAGAGGTTCGACATTCACCAGTCTCATGTCAAGGGAGTAGTGTTTGACCCTGCAAACAAGTACTTTGCAACGTCCTCCGACGACCGCACACTTCGTATTTTTCGATACCGGAAGAGCTCTGCAACGGAGATGTCGTTTTCTGTCGAATGCGCTGTTCGTGACCCCTTTAAGAAAACGCCCTTGACGACCTACTTTCGTAGATGCTCTTGGTCCCCTGACGGACAATACATAGCAGCCCCAAATGCCAACAACCATGATGTTTCCGCAGTTGCCATTATCAAGCGTGGCAGCTGGGAGAGTAGCATTTCGTTGATTGGCCACGACCTGCCCTGTGAAGTCTGCTCTTTCTCCCCAAGGATATACGAAGTACCCAATGTTAGAACCCAAGAAAAGGAGCTGTCGACTGTTCTAATAACTGCTGGACAGGACCGTTCTCTGGTTATCTGGGACACGGCATCTCCAACACCACTTGTTGCTGCCTACGATATGTGCCTTAAAACGATCACTGATGTTGCCTGGGATCCTAGTGGACAGCTGGTCTTCCTCTCATCCTTGGATGGTACAATCACAGCAATATTCTTTGACGACAACGAGCTAGGCAGACCACTATCCTGGTCGGAGCATAATGCCCAACTCCATCGTTACGGTGCAGATAGAGAGAGTCTGTACTTCCCCGAGAGCGTCGAGCAGTTGGAGTTGGAAGAAAAGGCGGAGAAAGTTGTGCAAAGAAGGCACGTTGATAATAAGATGGAAATGTTGATGCGAGGTGGGGTTTCTGGAGGTGGTCTGAGACCAATAATTGATACAAACCGGGGACCGCTGGTCAATACACTAATACCGAGATCGAAGAAGCACCCAGATCGAAAGCCAATAATGAACCTAATCTCTCGAAAATCGAATAAACAACAAGACGAGAAGCCAGTTATCAACACCTTAATACCAAGATCAAAGAAGCATCCAAATGAACCGGTTATAAACACTCTAATTCCAAGATCACAGAAAAATCCTCAAAAGCAACAGAAGGAAGAGATCACAAAATCAGGTAAGAAGCGTGTGATACCAGTATTGGTTGCGTCTGGCTCCAGCACAATAGCCCCTATGACATCAAAACAGACTAAAGAAGAGTCAGAAAAGCGAAAAAGAATGCTGGAGGATCACTTTTCCAGGCCATGCTTTAAAATGCCTCGTTTGGGACTGCAAACTGTGGTGACTTCGATACGTGACAACATGGTCATCGAAAAGGAAGAGAACGAAAATCCCGAGAATGAGATAGATCAAATCGCCGAGGCTCAGACAACTAATTCAAGAAGACAGCAAGCATCGAGATGGATCTCGGCCCGTAGAAAACGGAATATGGAATGTCCTTCGTACATGTCAGAGTCGATGCTAAACCCATTCACAATTTTCACGGATATGAAGATGCAGCCATCCATTTTGATCGAGCTGAAGGAACCAGATGGCACCGTTGATGTGAAAGAAGTGATGGAGATCAGGAACGATACAGAGGAAGAGTATGGAACAGGAAAGAGTTTCAGCGAATTCGATTCAATTGCAAAACTTTTCGTTACAGATGGCTCACCATCAAGCCCGTTGTTCGAATACTTTAAGAATGATAAGATCACAAACGTTTGCGAGTCAAGCTGTCGCAGGGAGGATGGGTTCTTGCTAGATTACTGGTGCATTTCTACGGACAGAGGTTCAATTTTGATGTTGACTAAGACGGGTAGACAATTTATGCCTGCAATTGAAATTGGAAACAGCCTCAGCCATTTGATAGCCAAGGGGCAGTATGTATTGGCAGTGACAACAAATGGAATTGTCTATTCATGGGACATTGTTAAAAAGAAGGCCATCGTTGCAGGGGTCTCTTTGGCTCCGCTGGTAAATCAATTCGCAGAATTTGACTCACATAGACGGAAATTTGAGCTTCCTGTTCAGATCCTGAGAATATATCTAATGGATAGCGGCGTACCTGTGTTCGTGATGAACAACGGCCAGGTTTACTCGTACGACACAACCTTATTGGCATGGGTCAATATATTTGATACATGGTATCTTTCTCAGTTAAAAAAGACAGAGGAGCAAGAATTGGCAAAGTTCCAACACCGCATACTGCGGATACTTGCAAATAGAAGATTCAAACCAGCAAAGAACATCGAGAACTACAATAGCATCCAGCGTAGTTTCCGGTCAATCAATGATTACGTGTTGGAGAGAATTGATAAATAGATAAGTACGAAGATTAAATGACGCACAAAAGAAAGGAACAAGCTGCATTGTAGTTCTGCATTGCACTTAAGGGAAGCAGCGGATGTACTTTCTTTATTAAGCAAATATTTCTCGGAGAGCACCATATAAGATGCCACCAGTTACAGACAAGTTATAATCACATTTGATCCTATTAATACAAGTATATTTTAGTATACAATTTACGTTAAAACTTCTTATGCTTCTTTGCAACCTCCTCCCATTCCTTGACGTGAGGTTTGACTGGCTTGAACTCATCTCGGACATGAAGAAACTTGCACGTGTCACCAAAACCACAGTAGCCATTTTTAAGAAAATCCTTACAAACGTCTCTTTGATAGTCCATAACGTGGTTTGCTTTGATATGAACAGACTGAGGCTTTATCTTATCTTCTCTATCAGCCTTCTTAAAGCTACCTTTATATAATTTATTACCTAATTTATCACGCTCTTGAGGCTTCTTGATCTCCTCTTCTCTTTTAAGCCTCTCCTTCAAGACTCTGTGTTCTTCCTCAAGAAGGCGGTCTACTTTGAAGAGATCTCTTTCTTTGGTTCCAGCATTTTTGTCTTCTACATCATCCACTTCATCTTTTACAGCTTTTTGGGCCGACCTTTTCACTTTCACCTCGAGATTCGGAGTCTCCGAATCCTCTGAAACTTCTTCAATTGGTCGTTTACGCCGTTGGTCAGTTTTACTACCTCTTTTCTTGAACATCCGGACGATGAACAAGTTGAAGAAGAAAGAAAGAACTATTGAGGCGGTGCACTTAATTAAGGTTGCAGTGGTTTATACGGATGCAAGGATGTTAAAGGAGCTGTGGAGAAAAATGAAAAGCATTACCAGAGAGCAAAAGCAGAATCAAGCAAAATCACAGATTTACCTTGACTAAGTAAGTCTTTGCCATCAGTAGAATTGTACAGTATATAGTGAATGACACTACTTTGGTTCTATAGATCTGGTAAACCTATACAGGCGCTCGGTCGGACTAATTTCAATTCCAATTCCGACATCTCGGGTTCTTGGATTGTTGGCCACGCAGCCAGACATCAGTCATTTATGAAGTACAGAATTTCCTCCAAATGCAATCACAAGGTCTTGCTTCGTTGACATGCACATCAGTCACTAGCTTTAGCAGCGCTATCTCCTAGCACTTGACGTCTCTTTCTCCCCCCGCGTTCACGTGACAACACAAACCCTCGACCTCGAAAATTTTTTTTTCACTTTTCACTTGAAATGCTACTTGCTTTATTTCTTTCAGTTAGTACAAGCTCTAGGACAGTAAAGATAACAACATGGCTGTAAGTAGGGGATGGCAAAACTCTCCGAGATGAACCGTATACTAACATGTACAATAGAAGGAAATTACTGATATCAAGCAATTCGTTGAATTGGCTAGAAGAGCTGATGTTAAGACTGCCACCATCAAGACTAACTACAAGTTGAACTCTCGTGGTAAGACCTTCAAGCAGACCAAATTCAAGGTCAGAGGAACCAAGAAGCTTTACACCTTGATTGTCAACGACGCCACCAAGGCCAAGAAGTTGATCCAGTCTCTTCCACCAACTTTGTCTGTCACTGAAATCTAAGCAGGTATATATACTTAATAGAAATTAAGAAACGAGAAGGAGTAGGGTGCATTGAGCGTACGTAGGAAATAGAGTTGGAAAAGCAGAGGCGAAGCAGGGATAGAGCCACGATGTTCATGGCACTTGGTCTCACATCATGATAAGCGCTATTTGTACTGTACCTAGGAATCAAGTCCAAGTGACACACAGCCTCGAGACACCATCCAATGCTCCAGTAGATTATTCACAAATATTACAGCACTACATGAGAGTTATCATATCTTCCCATAGACTACAGCACTACAGAGAGTTATCATATCTTCCCATATATTACTGCACTACACGAAAGTTATCATATCTTCCCATATATTAAACGATGTTCCATTATATACTCATCCCATTCGAACCAGTCGCAGCCTTGCGGCGCGCCACATTGAACAAATGAGAACCTACCAAAATCCAAAAAAGCAAAGACAAGTAAAGCGGACTACCCCAAACTCAATTGTTGAAGACGAAATCCTCGACGTCGAATGAAGGATCGACTACCTCTGTTGATAATGGTGCTGCAAACTTTCCATAAACCATGTTGATCATCGGGCCTCACGAATACGTACACACCACGGAAAACCGATATGATCGTTTATCTTTTCACAATATTTTTAGGATTTGGGAAAGGTTCTGGTTTATGGAAAAAGTAACATCAACACTGCTGGATGATGCACTTCATTAAAAACACTGAGGTACTCCATTCCGTCGGACTGAAAAACGTCTTGTGGAGATTGGGGAGGGAGCTCATCTTGATTGTGCTGCTGTCCCTGCTGGTCAAAGAGCTTTAAAGCAAACTGATCATCGGGGTACTCTGGAATAGAGGTTGGAAGAAGGTCATCCTGGTAATCGAACAAATTTGAGTAGTTCTGATTTAGGACGTCATCTTCTTCAAGTTTAAACTTGGAAGGCGAGGTCGAAGGAGGGGGCGTTAGGAGGCCCTCGACTTCTTCCTGCTTGACGTTTATTTTTGACAGATCGTCTAGATCTTCTTGCTTGGCATGGAAATCTGAGAGGCCAGAAGGACTGTCGTTCTCGATCTCGATCTCGTTATAGTTGTCGTTGCCGTTGTCGTTGTCCAGCTCGCTATCATCTTCCGCAGCCTTGCTCGATTTTATGATGTCAGACTCGGTCTGATCGTGCTGCTGCTCCTGATGGTCCTGCTTCTTGGAAGCTCTCTGTCTCTTTGCCGGAACCAAGCCGTCCAACTCCAGACCGTCCGGACGGGAGATCGCGACACAGGGCTCGACGTCGGTGTCAATGTCGTCATAGGCGACTTTGGCCTTGTCAAGCCTGGCGGCCATCTGGCGCTTGATCTGTAGTAACTTGGTTTGATTCTGTGCAAACTTCGACAGACACGACTCCAAGGCAGCGACGTAGCCTTCGAGTTGCTCAACGTGGCGTCTCTTCTTCTCTCGAGAGGCGTGGGCAGCACGTCTGTTTCGGATGATTCGCTCGATTCTTCTCTGCTCCTTCTCTTCGGCGGTTCTGGCCCGCTTCCTAGGAGGAAGCGTTCCGACTTTGCCGTTAGGAAGGACTATAGGAGATCTAGATGACATGCTTAGGTGTTCTGGTGTTTTGGGTGGTGCGTACGTATCCTGTTGGTGTGAGGCGACGATAAGAAAAGAGAACAAAACAGAAAAGGAATATTGATGACAGCAGTGCGGATTTCATGGTTATATATGAGAAAGGTGTGAGGCGAAGAAAAATCAAGAGGAAAACAAGCCGAGGAAATGTGGGTGTGGTAGGGGATTTTGGTGGCACACGACACGCCATTGCTTGGGGAATGTGGGTTCCGTGGTGGGAGTATTGAGTATTGTGGAGTGCGGGGGGGACGAAGATTCTGGAAGGGGGAGGGGGGGGGGGGGCGGTGGGACGTGCGCGGTATGTAGGCTGAGCGGGAGCCCGGTGGAAAGAGTGCAGAGGAGAGGTTACGGGAGGAGAGAGAGCAGGCTAGGAGTAGGAGATTAGAAGTAGGTTGGCAGAATGCTAAGAGGAGCAGAGAAAAGGAAATGATGAGAAAAGTAAATGTTGTACTGGAGAATGCCAGGTGATGCAGGCGGTAAGATAGCGACACAAGGGCTCCATACCAGGCCTGTTGCGCGGTAGACCGCCAGCCTGGTAGAGTGATTGCGCGGAAGACTGGCGGCCTGGTAGAAAGATTACGCGGTAGAATGAGCCACCGTCCCCCATCGCTGCGGCGGACCAACTGCAGAGAGAGACAACACAACGCAACTGAAGCCTAGCGGCGAGATTACCAGTAAACCGGAGAACACAATGTTAGTAACTATACCTATACTACCACTGCTTATACTTCTCCTTATTCCCTTATTCTCCTTATTATTATTCTCCTCCTACCTCAGCTTCGCACATGTGATCTGACCCCCACATGTTGGAATTATTTATTTATTTGCGTAAACATAATGCCTGGAAAATTTGCTCGCTGTATGCCGAGGTGGTGCTGAGTTTGCTGCAGAACCTGCGGTCACATGATGCCGTGATACGATGTTGCAGTTACTTCAGAACTACTCACTGCTTGCTGCTGCTCATCACCGGAACTCTGTACTCTGTACTTTCACACAGTCTTGTAACTGCTAAGGGTAAACAAAACTGCTCTAATGCTCCTGTGTCTTACTAGTTTTCCTACAACTTTCCTTCTTCGCCCACTCTCTATACCACCCACACTGCTGTCAAAACATCCACTTCTATCTCCGCCGTAAGAACTATACAAAAAAAATCCTACTACCTTCCGTACCAACCCTACACTTTCTCTTCCTCTCTTCCTCTCTTCCTCTCTTCCTCTCTTCCTCTCTTCCTCTCTTCCTCTCTTCCTCTCTTCCTCTCTTCCTCTCTTCCTCTCCTCTACTCTCCATTCTGTACTTCTCTTCTATTATTAGAATTTCCGGCTCACTGTCGCCGCAGTATTGTACGATACTGCCGATACGTCATAGCACGGATTACCGTTTGCGATTGACATCTCTACGCACTGAAATTTCAAAATTTTCACCCGAAAATGCCATGCACTTGGGACTGGTCTGATTCCACTCCTATTTTGGATGCGCTGCTACTGAAATAGGAAGTATCTCGAGAGAGTTTCCAGGCCGAAACATGAAACATCCTTGGGCATGGACAAACACACCAGACCTCTGTGGACTGGCTGGTATCCCACATTGAACTGCGTGCTTGACTGCAACTGCATACGTCAAATAGTGATAGCCAATTCTGTCTGTAGCGGTAGTAATAGTCGTATAGCCAATGGCCGAATCTACAGATCCGACGGAGGTTTCGGTGAAACACTCGAACACAATTGTCATATCTGGGCCAATTGACTCTACCCACCATTGTTGTAATGGCTTACACCAGCCGTGTAGCAGTAGCAAGCAAGCATATTCACAGGTTGCCGAAAAGATTAGACTCCGGATATCACTTCCCGGCAGTAGGTTGTACATCTGGAGTAGTGAATTTCATCAGACGCTGCAATATCATGTTGATGCTGGATCGGCAATACAACGAAATATGCAAGTGTAGTTTGGCTGAGACTTAAACGACCAAGTATGATAACCGCAGCTTCACATCACATCAGCAGCCCAAACCCATCATCGAGGCTAAGTTCTCTCTACATCATGGACTAGGTGATCAGTTAGATAGCTGAATTCTGCTGCGGCCCTGGGTCCAGCCCTAGTTTTGAGTTTTAGTTCTCATTAGCTGGCAGTGTACATAGATCTGAACATGCAGCAGCCCCTAACTTCATAAGGAAGTACCGACTTGCAAGCTGCACAAAATATGTCTTTGAGCCAGATCAGCAAATGTATTCGAGCTAAATCTCTTAGTATCTGGAAAAGAATTAACCATTAAGATCCATTATCCATTTCGGCTCGCTCCATCCAACTCTAGCTTTGTAATGATTCTCTTTATGGCCAAGAGCCAGTGGCGGGTTTTGTCATCTTTCATGATGTTGCTGACATTGTTGGCGTCACCTGCAATCTTGGCATGTGCGTTTCGGCTGTGGATACCTATTCCGACGATACCTATAGGCCATGCCACACTTCCAATACTCATCTTGAGGTAGTTCTGATTCGCCTGCAGAAACTCGCCGTTCTGGAGGTTGAACATGATTGTTGATATCGAAACTGCCTGCTCAAATTCTAGTCGGTTGCGTCTTAGAGCCACCAATAGCGGTACAGACCAGTGTTTCGTCTCTACAAGCAGCTCTGCCTCCTCACGAGATGAAGTTTTCCAATGGGTAAGAACGTACTTGATGTAGTCCCGGCACTGACCAAGAACCTTCGGTAGATCCGATTTGATCTCTTGCGCATCAATCAGTGTAGCTGCCAGCCTGGCACGATCAATAACCTCAGCGTCACTCTCGGCGTACTTTCGAGCAGGTAGATCATGCTTTCTGAGAATTTCCTGGGCAACCACAAGCTCAGAAGGTGTCAGAGAGACTTTTGAGTCACTGGTATCGGAAGTTTTGACTTTCAACTCCGTAGCGTTTTGCATCAAAGTTGTATCTGGCTCTTGCATGCGCTCAGAGACAACATCAGAAGCTGTGCTGCCATCTTTAAGTAAGCTAGCTGCTTCAGAAGGAGACGGTTTTGGTATGGCGTCTGAATCCGATTTAGTACCAGAAGCCTTTTCTGTACTCCTCTTTTTCATGACTTTTACCGGGGTTTCAGACTGTCCATCAAATATGTTCTCGGACTTTTCACCGATTTTGTTTTCGAACTTTCCAAGCAATGCTTGCTGTTCTGCCATACCAGTTTCCTTCACCAGTTCACTTGTAGTACAAGAAAGATCATCTTCATCGTTATTTATAGCAACAGGGGATTCTCTCTGTCTGTGTATCTCGTCATCATCAGATTTCCCAACTGGAACTCTTGAACTTGCAGATTTCTGCAGCAGATTTCTCCTGTCAAGCTCAAACTCCTTGTCCAGCAAGTCAGACGTCCTTGCATAGCCTTTATTATCGACACTACTAGCGAGCTTCTTCTTCTTACCGATTTCTCTCTGTAATATTGCTGCAAAATCCATGAAGAGAGAGAATGAAGAGTGGTATGAAAGCGACTGCGTCAAAGCGTCGATCGACGCAATGAGATACATGCATCTGGGCAGAACCAGGGACAATGGCTGGGTTGGATATGGCGCTTGATTCTGTAAAATAGACATTCAGGACAAAAGTAAAATCGCACATGTAGAGTTTATGGATAATAATAGGTTGGAAAGAAACTTCTGAAAAGACGAAGAGGTAGAGCATTTAATGATTTCGATCAGCGCAGTGTAGGGAGGCTCGAGGAGTGAATACTTAGATGATATTACAGGAGTGCTTACGGTTGAAGATGAGGTAGATAAAAAAAACTATTGGAATACAGCGATCAAATAGAAACGTAGCAAAATATGCGTATGAGACTGTTATGATTGGAGATAAGCAAACAACTGGACTAGTCGGTAATTGCACTACAAGCAAATGCTTAAACCTTTAGACACCACGTTGAATACCTCGATGGATCTACCTCTGGCAAGAGATGACACTGCAATACACGACATTGAGTAGATCTGACATATATAAAGGGACCATAAAATGATATCCCTCAGATTAGACATTATGATCACCCATAGGAAGCGCTACTACCTTAAGAGCATAAGTTCAACTCTAGAAGGCCCATGCACACCTGGACTGAGTAAGGACTGCTCTAAAAAAAAGAAAACAACACCAATGGAATGACATGTTGGCCGCATCCACTTCCACCAAACTGCAACCAAACCACCCCTACTACCAAATTATGTAGCATAGCTTTATTGACGTAGTATTAGTTTGCATAGGAAGGTAGCTGGTCCTGGGAAACACCGAGCAGAAGCCCATCCCGATGGTTCCCACTCAGATGAATGCGATATACAGTGGCCGGCATCACACCTCGGCGATATCCTCCATTTCGACATCTTCATCAGTACCTTCGTCATCATCTTTGTCCTTATCCACGTCGTCATCGATATCCACACCCTCTTTAGCCTTTCTCTCGACGTCACGGGTTCTTCTATATTCATCCTTTAAGTGGTATTTCAGAGCATATGGTCCCTTCCTGTCCATTATGGCAATTGACTCGAGACATTCCTTCAAGTAGGCTTCGGGTTGGTTGGTCTTTTCCTTAAGTCCCTTCAGAGTCCAGTAGTCGTACTGGCCAAACAGCTTGAAGAGAATTTTCATCAACTCGCCTCTATCCATACGAGAGGCCCGGCCCTCGCTCTTGGCAGCCTCTCGTTTGGCGGCAAGTTCTTTGGAAAGCGTGATTGTCGAACCTGTATGGATGTTGGGGCCTGCCCGGCCCTGCAAGATACCCGTGTTGGCGTTCTTGAGGTACTTGATGGTTTTGCGCTTCACCATCTGCGCCAAGCGCCTCTTCTGCTCCATCAACTTCAACTTGTTGTTGACCGCTAGCTTCTTCGGGATCACCTGGCACTCGTGCACCACCTTGCCCACTATGGCCGTCTTCTTGGGAATCGTCTTGGCGTACGGAACAAACTTCCTGTATCCGTACCTTCCCCGGCGCTCTGCACCCGCTGCAGCGGCGGCCCCATTGGCAGACACACGGGTGGTTCCCAGCCCAGACTCCGGCTGCTCCTTCTCCTCCTCGTTGAGCTTGACGGTCCACTTGGCCGGGTGGTTCTGCGCTTCCTTGCTCAAGCTCTTCAACTTGGGCTGGAACGGCATGTCCACCACCTTCGTCCGGTACATCAACCGCTGCTTGAAGTGGTCGAACTCCTTCTCGCTGAACACATACTCGTTCTCCACCACCTGCTTCACCAGCCGCAACTGGTACTCCTTATCAAGCTTGCTGTGCTCCGGAATCGACTCGTCCAAATCAAGCAGAATGTTCGGCGGCGTCGTGTTGCGCTGGATCTTCACCTCGCCGATCTGCCGGCCGTTAAGAAACGACGGCTTCTTCCAGACTCTGGCCAGCTGCGGCGGGAGCCGGACCAACCACACCTGTTCTCCTGCCTTGGAAAAGTCTAAGTTGAGTGTTTCACCACCTTCGGCGAGCTCGTCCTCGTTGACGTCCTCGATTCCGTGCGGCACCGTGAACTCCTCTTCATCCGCATCTGATGGCTCTTCGGCCGGTTCCTTCTTGACCTCTGGAATGGAGGCGGTTTCCTCTTTCTTCAACATAGCTGCTAAGGAAATGAAGATGCAACGAAAGCAGAGCACTCACACCCTTAGCGCGAGTGAAAAATCATGGAAAAATCATGGAGAGGTGAGGAGAGGTGAGGTGAGGGAGCAGAAGAGAAGTAGGAAGAATAGAGTAGGAAGAAGAGAGGAGGCCGGAAAGGGGCGCAAAAAGAAGAAGAAAGAACAAAGATAATGCTTAAGAAGAAGATGCCTGAAAAGTAACAAGGGCAGCAACAAGAAAACAGCCAGAGACAGACCCACACCGGCGGCAGAAGCTCTGCTACGCAGTGTGTGCACCCTGTTCGCCGCAGCGCCAGGCGGTGCTGTAGATGTAGACAGACGCTGGTAGAGCCAAGATTCCGGTGCCATGACGGTAGGCGCTTGGCGGCGCTATGGGCCGACAATCAGAGATATGAAGGCTAAAGGTTCCAAATGTCCTTAGCCTGAAGCTTTTCTGCCGTTTTGGTAGTAGAGATTCGGTGTCTGCGCTGCAGATTCTGGGCCTTATTTGAATTATCTATCCATTCAGCGCTCCCACGGTAGCTGCTACCAGAACTAGGCTTTCTCAACTGCTACTATGGTTGGGCCAAGGTCAGGCAACCATATGCGCTGAAATAGACATTTGCTCCAATGCCTTTCCTTGCAGACGGCCACATGCTGTCCCGCTAGAAACACCAACATAATTGTCTCTCAACTTTGTGTTTCCAGGCAGCTGCTACCAGAACTCATGTTCTTTTTTTTTTTTTTTTTTTTTAGGGAGCTCTAAATAGGCCAAAACGAAGACAAGAAATACACTGCAATATACCCTTCTACAAAACCTCCGCTTCCAATCACTTTGACTTTAGTAGCAGGTGTGGCATACCAGTCTCTAGTATCGTGGCATTACATCCTCTGCTCTGCTTTTGCTTGTCTCCCTCAATCTTGTTCTTTGCTGCTTTACTTCTCTCCATCTTCTCTCCATCTTCTCTCCATCTCCATCCTCCTCACACCGCCACTTCTCCACACACACCGCCACACCTCTCGCTCTTCCTCGTTTGCTCTTTTCACCTCATGACTTTTTGTTTCCTTTTCTTGTTTACTTCTTTTTCTCCAACAATGAGCTCGTCCTCCGTCCAGGATTCTCCTGGTGTGTTGCAGACTTCACCTCCAAATGATACACAATCCATTGTCAGTTCGTCGACGATACAGACGAGTTTGGGAAACGTCCAGGTCGATGAGACTCAGAAAATAACTGCCAACTTCACAGGAATGTCTAACAAGCCCAATGACCTTCCAGCCACGCTGGGCGCCAAGGCAGCGGCCACTCAGATACAGTCGTCGCCGCTTCTCTCATCGACGCCGCCCGTGGTCAGTAAGACGTTGATTAAGGCCTACCCTTACCTGATATTGCTTGATAAGATGCTCAGTATAGCGACATGGTCGGACGACAACGCCTACTGGTCGGCCGTGGTGGTGCTTGCCACCGTGCTAACGGTGCTATACTACGACAGCGTGGTGAGGTACCTGGGCCACCTTGTGCCGGTGCTTATGTTGTGGATATATATTCAGGCCCAGCAGTATGTGGCGCAGCAGCAGCACCAGCTTGCTACGCTTGACGACGTGTTGCACCGACTCTCCAGCGTCACCAAGAAATGTGACCGGATGCTGTCTCCGCTGACAGGACTGCACTTAGGTGCCAGTGATCTCAAGAGGCTGCTCTTCACCAGCATCTTCCTCTCACCCGCCTACGTGGTGTTCAGCGTGTTTGTGTTCAACCCACGAACGCTGGTGGTCACAGCGCTAGTGTTCATGCTCACCTACCACTCCACCTGGTCCCGAGTCACCCGTAGGCTGCTCTGGCGCTCAAAAACCTTCCGACTCATTTGCTTTTACGTCACCGGCCTCGACATGGACCAGCAGTCTGCCGGCAAGAGCACTTTGTTCAAGTACGCTCTCCAGAAGACCAACAGCAAGCTCCGTGCTGTGGCCCAGAAAGCCACCGGCTCTCACTCTGCCCGCTTCACCTACGTGCTATATGAGAATCAGCGCCGCTGGTTGACTATTGGCTGGACGCCCAACCTTTTGGCCTACGAAAGAACGCCATGGACTGACGAGTTCCTCAACGAGGCAGACTCTCCCGACAACTTCGAGCTACCACACCTTGAGGATGACTCAGGAATGTACTGGCGCTGGATCGATAAAACCTGGCGTGTTGACCTCACCAATGACGGAGCCATACAGCTTGCCTCCACTAAACCTAGAACCACTGCCGACCCCAAGCCCGACGAGGGCTTTATCTACTACGATAATACCTGGAAGAACCCTTCTACTGAAGACAGCTTCTCCAAATACACCCGCAGACGTCGGTGGATTCGAACTGCTGAATTGGTCGGCAACCCAGCCTCTACAATGTCTGTTGTGACGCAGTCTTCTCCAGACCTGGGACAGCCACTGGTAGCCGCAGGTTTGGCCGTCAAAGCAGACTCGGTGGGCGGTGTTCAGAGTGTAACGGCAAGCGGCGTGAGCAGTTATGGTACCGTTATGGGATCTCCGGAGAAGAGTTTCAGTGGAGGTACCGAAGGAAGCCTGGATTTTGAAAAAGGGCCTAGAAAGCGCAAGAGCATCAGATTTGACGAGAAACCTACGATCATAGAGGCGGAAAATGAAGATGACGATGAGAACAAGAATGCAGATGATGACATACATGGCGTGAAAGAGAATGGAGCAGATGACAAGCTTGTAGGGGAGGAGAAAAAAACTCTGTGATAAGCATCAAGTCAAATCACAGAAAGTCATGCTTTGCTATGATTGAATGACGAGAGTAATTAGATGGTTTAGGTGCAGACCGTTTAGGCGAAGAAGGAGACGGTATTCCAGAATTTGGTAGGATGGCCTCCCGAAGTGGTGACCAAGGACGTAATTATGTTCGACTATATAATTACCGTGACAATTTTCTCTAGACTGTAGTACTTTGGTTTCAACAAAAAAAGCTGCTTTTATAGCCGTTATTGTGCGTGAAACCCATACATACAATCATAGATAGAGAAAGTACGAACTGCTAAGGGTAGACGTCTAAAATTATACACTATCATTTATTATACATTAACAGCAAATTGAGCTGGCGTAAACTATACAGCGCAGTGTTACTATACCACCATTATTAACAGATGCCTAGCCTGTAAGCATGCGAAGGCGGCACGACGATCTCCAAACTCAGACTCGGCCTTTTACGACTGTCCTTGCTTATTCGACATATTGCTAACTTGTAATTGAATTCACTTCAAGGTTCTATCCTATGGGAGCAACTGTTCATCGTTTAACGTTTCATCGCCTGTGATCTGCATCAAGGCCTTACAGAGTCCTAGAATTCCTGAAATTACACCAAACCAGAGATGCAACGGCTTGTACAGAGGCTTGCGGAAGACCCGTACAGAGTCATAAATGAGATCGCACGTTAAACGAGCCAAATCAATCAAGACAAACCTCTTTTCACGCCTAATTTCGCTTAACTCTTTGGCATAGTTGGCGGCAGATTTGGTGTTCTTGCCATTGTATGGATAGAACGAGGCACCGGAAGAAGACTTGAACGTTGAAAGAAGGCGCTTAGCTCGCTCTCTCACCTGATAGTTGATTCTGGCGGTACTTTCCTTCTGTGTTAGCTGCTGGAGTTTAGCAAGATCCTTTCTAAGGCCGACTATTATGGTGGCCAGCCAAGAGATAGCTTCATGGCGCGAGCATAGTTGATGGTAACGAGACGTCTGAGATTTGTCGAGCAACCCCACGTTGTACGCCAAAAGAGACTCGTCAAACCAGCTATAGTAGAAGTTACAGATGTTCTCGGCCATCTGCCAGCTGAACCAGACACCAGAAAGCAACTTGAGCCGTGTCTCTGCGCCCGAAGACCTACCCTTGAGAATGGCAATGGATTGGCGTATAATACTGGCAAACCTTGCCAGATGGAATGGAAGTGAAAGCGAACGAAGAAACTGCCTATACAGAGAGAGATGCTGGGCCAAGCCAGAGAAGCGCTTGATGAAAATCGACAGCACAGACAGCAGCACAAGCTGGAAACGGCGTTGAAGGCAGCCAACGAGCAGCTTGTAACTTCGGGACGACAGCAAGCTTCTGGCTGAGGGAAGATCGGTCGGAGACGGATGGACATTGACGATTGTTCGTTGCGCAAGCTCAAGCAGAAACCGGAGACCGTACTCGCCGATTTTGGCTGCCCTATCCTTCCCCTGAACGGAGCTGAGACATAGTTTCATGACCTGACCGGGCGTGAGCCGTCTGTGCAGCATGCTGCCGCTTTTAGCGGGTATTTCTTCTGGCGGATCAATTGACTTGAGTTTTTCATCGAGATTCAGGCTGCTGGGAGACGGGCTGAGCTGCTGCAGCCGGCCGGAAACCGGAGTTCTGGAACGGGAGATGGTGGGCAAATGAAAGGGAGGGCGTTTGGAGGCGTCAGCAGGCGACAATTCGTCGTCATAGCGAAAGGCAGGAGATGCAGGTTTACTCTTAAGCGGAGACCGTTTCAGCGGGGATCGCAACTTCACCCTGGAAACGTCGTCCTTGGTTTGCTGGTAGTAATAGCTGTAGACACCTAGAGCGCCGCCCTCCTGAAACAGGTCGTCGAAATCAGCCATGTTGATGTCGACTATAAAGCAAAGAGAAATGTGATGGCATCGAGCTCAAAATTTAATTTGAGATGAGGTGAGGGAGGTGAAGTAGTGTGGAGAAGTGAAGTAGTGAAGTAGTGTGGAGAGGTGAAGTGGTGGGATAGGAAGAGGGGAGAAGGAGAAGGAGAAGGAGAAGGAGAAGGAGAAGGAGAAGGAGAAGGAGAAGGAGAAGGAGAAGGAGAAGGAGAAGGACACAAAAGTAATACGAGTAGTATGGCCAAAGTGTAGTTGTGGAAATGTATGGGAAGAAAGCATGATTCACCAGAGCTGTACGGTGGTCTCGAATTGTAAATGCCAGCAGAAATCTATGGATGGAGCTGGGATGGTTGGTGTGGCTGTGTGTAAACTTTCTACTACTGTAAACATGTTGAAACTGGGACATGCAGACTAAAAGTGATTGGCTTGAAAGACAAAAAAAGTTGGTTTAGTAGCTGATTTGTGGCTGTCGCTTGGCTCGAAGAAGTGGTAGCAGAGCTTTGAGAGTGGGGAAAAGCACCTGCACCGAAACTGTAGGGAATCAGATCGGAATCAACTACAATAGGTATTTGGAGAAGCTACAATATGAACAGAAGGAGTTGAGCTAGCTGATGTAATGGGGTTAACACGGTTGGAAAAATGGAGTTGAGCATGAGCAGCACTCTAAAGAAGGAATGGAATGGCTTGAGCGATGCGGAAAAATCATATGGATGGTGTTGGTGCTGGTGGTAGTGGTGCTGGTGGTAGTGGTGCTGGTGGTAGTGGTAGTGGTGCTGGTGGTAGTGGTGCTGGTGGTAGCGGCGTTGGCGCTGGTAGCACCACTCTCAACTCTCTGCTTCTATTTACCGAATTCCTAACCGCATTCTTTACATAATATAAACGCCCAGTGCTGACTTAAAACCAATGCACAGACATCACCTAGCGTTCTCACGCAGAACTCCTCTACTTCTCTTCTACGCAGTCATTGTCTATAATCTTAATAAATACTTGCAGCTAACTAACTCATGTGTCGGCCTTACATCAACACTCCCTTAGTACTGGGTATATCATCTCTTCCCGTGTAGGAAGTAGCCTCCCTGATGGCCAAAGCAAGCGCCTTAAACGCACTTTCACTACGATGGTGGTCGTTGAATCCTCTAAGACAATCAACATGCAAAGTTACATGAGCACTGGTAGCAAAAGACTCGAGGAAATGTGGAATCATCTCGCAGCTGAGATCGCCGACTTTTTCCCTCTTGAGTCCGAGGTCGATGACCGCAAAAGGTCTGTTCGACAAGTCGATCACAGCACGGCTCAAGGCCTCATCCAAAGGAGCAAAGCCGGTTCCAAACCGCTTGACGCCTTTGACTGCCCCTAGAGCCTGCTTAAATGCTTCACCAAGAGCTATGCCGACATCTTCGGTAGTGTGGTGGTCGTCGATCTCGAGATCTCCAATGCACTCGATGATGAGCGACCAGCCGGAATGCTTGGCCAGAGCATGCACCATGTGATTCAAGAATCCAATACCCGTGTCCACCACGATCGTCTGTAGCTTGCTGTGCAACTGCTGTGCACTCTTTCGGTATTCACCGCCAAGAATCGACTTTTCAACAGCAATATCTCCTCCGTCCATGTCTAGAACAATCTGGATCTTTGTCTCGTTTGTGATCCGCTTGATCTCCGCATATCGGCGGTCATGTTCGGCACCTATACGTCTTTTTTTTGTTTCTGGCATTGCTTCTAGCTGAAGAACGATCAGCTGCAGCTTCACCGCCAGCGTCAGATAATCCGAAATTTTTCACCGGCAGCGGGTGCAGGACGGCTTACGTAATTTCCGACCCCATTTCCCCACAAACCGTCTCCGGGTCGAGGGCGAGGTGAAGAGCCAATCTTCTGACCTCGTCTCACTTGTCTCTGTTGAGTGCACTTTTTCTTCCTGATAGTTTTAAGCAGTAATTATGTTTGGAATCGTTCGCAGTAGTGGTTGCTTAAGACAGTGTAGTGGCGGTCTCCGTAGCGTTGGAAAATGTATTGCTGCAGCCCGGTTTGCTTCGGACTCTGCCAACGTGCCACATGGATATATCCAGGGAAAACCCGTCAAGAACTACTATATTGACGAGAATAACAACGTTGTGGTGAAGGTGGAGCCCCTGCAGCGTACGGGTGAAAGTGTGGAGAAGAAGAGACGCAGATTGTTGTACCAGTCCCGTAAAAGAGGTATTTTGGAGGCCGACATTTTACTCAGCAGATTTGCCGACAAATACTTGGACGAGTTGGACGAGGCCGGGCTAGACGAGTATGACAAGCTCCTCGACGAGATGGACTGGGACATCTACTACTGGGCCACCAAGAACTACAGCATAACGCCGTTACCGGACAAATGGAAGCACTCGAAAGTTCTGAAGTTGCTACAGGATTTGAGCCAGAACGAACACAAGGAGATATTACGGATGCCGGAGTTGAAGGCCAAGAAGGAGCAGAAATAGGTGCCGAGTTATGTAAATATACGATAGAATCAGAGACGAGAGATGAGTTATGAGTCGAGTAGGCTACGGTGGATGGAAAGTGGAATAGAGTAGCTCATGCACGGTGTTGAAGCTGTGGAACACCTGTAACCGCTGTAAAGAGGCGATTTCACGGCCGCCCATGGTTACTTTTGGATCTGAAGAGTAACTGCAAATAAAACCTGCAAATGCCTATATCGAGCTCTTTTTGGAGATCACAGCCAATTTGTTTTTCGGAGTCCGTTTTCGGTATATACCGGCGATGCTGACCTACACCAGAAGGAACTGAAGTGGTGACATTGAAGAAATGCCATAATAGAAGGAAAAACCAGGATTTGGCGCTGGGAGTTTCCGAATGGCTGACAGAGGTAGTCCTACGAGCATGGAGTAGATCCACGGCCATTCACCAAACAGCGGGGTGCACAAAACTTCCACTATAGTTTTGCAAAACACCTGGCACTACTACAGGTGTGAACGTAACAAGCGGAGAAACAAATGAATTCGGGAGGAATTACGAATTACACCAGAAAACCCTAATAGGAATTAGGCCAGAGTTAAGGACATGGAGTAGTGTAAATTATAAGGTAGATGACAGGTGATAGGGCAAAGCTAGAGTAGGGGGATTGAGACAGAGAGGAGGAAATTGAAATTCGTGCTTGAAACAACGCTAGAGAAACGGCAGCGAAACGGACCAACATATGGATCAACAAGAAAGACCAATGAGCTAACATATGGCTCAACATGAAAGAAAGCGATGTCGACTGCTGTTGGCAGCAAGTCTGCAAATAGATAGCTGAGATTAGGAAAGAGGAGTATGTAACTATGTGTGACGGAATCGGAATTGTAGAGTTACGATGGCATAGTGTTTGCATTTTATGCCACCGAGAACCTGTAGACAGGTGGAGAAATAGAATTTACAGATAAAATTCCATTATTATAATTAGAGAGATATGAGTATTCTTAATAATAAAAAATGAGAGTGATATTAACAAGAATATTAGCTGATGTACCAACCCCATAAATAATTAATATATAATATGTAATTAATTCTTAATAATTATTATTCATAATCTTACTAATGATTAAATTTCCCATAATATAATATAATATAATATAATATAATAATTCTATCGACTCAGTGCAGACCTAGGATAACCTCTGCTGACATACGACTTGCACACAAGTTTGTGAAACCAGAAGATGCTTTTTCTATTTTGCTCTCTGCATAAATGAAATTACCACTACACCTATTTGGCGAGTTGTCCGAATCTGTATACACAGCAATACACTCCCCGACAACTGTAGATAGATGCATTCGGCCTATACTTTGCTACATCTGCTGCTAGCTATGCCATCTGTTGTCAATATCAGGATTGATTCCTTGTTGGTCAATATACAGTCCTTTCCAGCTCCTCATGTGACACAGACCTACTGCTTCAACTTATCTACATAGATGAGCGATCCGACATTCACATTGCAGCAGCATTTTGCTGGCCTACAAATTGCCTACCAGCTGTGAGTCTACCTACCATCACCTGTAACGCCAGCTACACGTACAGCTACATTACATTTCTACTTAACATCCTATCTCTGCTCGTCACTCTACTTGTACTTGTTTGCACTTCTGTTTCTTCCATGTCCTTACTTTCCTCTTTCCTCTCCAAATATATATACATTGTTCATCAGCTGATTCTTACATCATGGTCACATATGCTGCTACCATTACGTCAACATCCACATTCTGGGTAACCCTCAAATTCTGTGCCACGATTTGCCCGTGTAAGCATGAATCCCCCGACCCCGCGAAGGCTCCCCAGACCCTAGTGGGTAGATTCCTTGTAGTTCCTCGGCAACCGCTCGGCACATGTTCGGTTTCTTGCTCGGTACACTTCACTTGTTTCCCGGCTTGTTCAAACGCGCCACATCCTGGTTCGGAAGCTTCTAAAAACGGTCTACGGAATGCTGCACTCAGGCTTCCTACTCGCTAAATATAGAAATTCAAGAGGTGTGCATCAGCTTGGTGTGTTAAGCCGAGTTTGGTTCCCCAGCGGTGCTAAGCTGTACCAGCTGCGTATATTCAACCAGAATAAATACCCTTCCCAACTTGGGACTGAGAAGAGGACCCCATCTGCCGGTGTGTTCGGATACCCAGCTTTGGCATAGGCATCACCAACCGCTCCCCGCGAAACGGCTCATTTTCCCGCCTCGTCCACTGCCCCTCTCTAGCTCGCTTTTGAATCGGACCGGCTTAGCCACACCTCGCACCTCAGCCTCAAAGCTCCCTCTCACCCCAACAAGCTTGCCCACCCGGCTTTCAGACGGCATTTGAGTCCTCCAACTAGAGCAACACTTTTTTTTAGTTAGTCTCAGTTAACCTTGTATTTTGTGCTTACGTTCGCCGGCAATCGTCAAGTGGTGCACACAGACTAGGTTTCCAGCCGCTATTCCCGTTCCACTCGGTATACGAAATATTCGGTATCCTCCAGTCGCCATCTAAGATGACACTCTCCGAGTACCAGAACCAGCACCAACATGAGGAACCACAATTGAAGATCGTTCCAGACGTTGCACTAAGCGGTGAGCCACCGGATAGCCATGCCGCGAGACAGGTAACTTCCGTAAGCATGCTGTCTACGAGCACGAGCCAACCTACCCCAATGCCGGCTAGTGGTGCCCTGTCGGATAAGGCTCACACTTCGGCCTCACCAGAGGACTCTGCCAGGGACAAACGTCCGGTAGCGCGGCGTGCATGCCTTGCCTGTCGGGAGAAAAAAATCAAGTGCGACGGTGAAGTCCAGACAACCCCTACCACACCCATCAGGGACCCGAAGACGGGGCGACTGTCTTCTGTGCCCAAAATCAAGTACAAGAAGTGCACGAACTGCATTGCTGCTGGCATTGAGTGTGTCTTTGTGCCCAGTAGGCGCGGTGGCCGTCGCAAGAAGCACCGCATGTCGCCCGATGAGAACCGTCCTAGCGCCCCGATGAGCCCTTCCACAGCGCCCGAGGCAACAAAGCCTCCCCAGTTCGCCTACCCTTATTACCAGTTCCCTCCCCCTAGGGGGGCACCACCACCGCCGTTTATGCGCCCACCACCGGTAGGCCAGCTGCCCCCTCCACCATGCAGCTCACCAGGTCTGCGTCGCGGCTTCCCCGGTGCCTACTACCCCTACTCCGGCTACCCACCACCTCCACCGCTCCACCATCCTCACATGCTTCCGCCTCCCCCACCGCCACCATCTGTCTACCCCGGCTGGGGCTACATGTACCGGGATCCAGAGAACGGTGGCAGCTACATCACAGAGTCATCGAGCAACTCGGGCGGCCAAAAAACTGCGAGAGAAGGCTCCCTGCAGCCTCCCTTCTCGCCTACTATCTCCAATATCTCATCAACCACCATGCAATCGCAGGCGTATCTTCCGCCGCTTCCACCACGCTTGTCTCCTCCACCATACGACTACTCCCGCTACTATCTTAACCCACGGATGTACTCTGCTGGCCACCACGACAGCACAGCTGCCTCCGAGAACGACAAGCGCGGTGGTCCAGTCGACACCGAGAACTGGGTCAAGCGCCAGCGCTTGGAGCTACAGCACGAGCGCGAGCCAGACACTACGCAGCAGGCAGCTGTTCTACCGGGCGCCCCGGCTCCCGACACCACGCCGACAGAGCCTCTGTTTGTCACCGAAGATGCACTCGCAAAAGTTGGCCTTCCCGGTCTGGCCTCGATTAACAAATTTATTGATGTATACTACAAGTACGTGCATCCAAGCTACCAGATATTACCCAACAAGAGCTACGTGATCGCCAACCTCTCTGTTTCTCCGGCGTGCGTGTGCTTGCTCTGCGCCATGTTCCAGCAGGCCACAAAGTACATGTCGCCCGATATAGAGCTACCCGATACGCGGATGCTCACCGCCGCCTACTGGAAGGAGTTGAGCAACCGCCATGCCCAGAAGCTTGCTGGCTTCGACAGGCTCCTGACTCTTACCTTGACCGCTTTCCGTGGTGACGATGACCAACTCCGTGAGTGCAGTCACTTGATCGACTTCTTCAAGTTCGCCGATGTGCTCCAGGTGCGCTCGTCCACCGAAACGCGTGAGTACCTGCACTATGCCACCGACTACCAGCTGCTGCAGAGAGAGCTGTTTGTGCGTGTTATTTTCTCGATCTATAAGTTCCAGGTGTTCCGCCGCGTGGCCCAAGGCTTCCCTTACAAGGCAGAGACCGTCTCGGAGCTGAATACCGGCATGGAGCTCCCGATGAGCGATGTGCGGTACTACCTCGACACTACGGTAGGCCCCGGTGGAAAGACAACCGGCGCTCCGCTTCGCCAACGTGGTGCTACGCTGCGTCTTAATCAGATAAACCTCAATGATCCTACTAACGACACTGTCTACGACTCCAGTGCTGCTGTTCTGGCTTGCCGCCTTTTAGAGCAGGTGCTTGATGCAGTATCACGTGAAGCTTTGGTTGCTAGCAACATAGCAAAGTTCGACTCTCAGCTGCGGCACTTTGTGGCCTTGCCTGCGATGAAGCCATACGAGCTTGTAAGCCATGATTTACTGGTGCTCAATTCCAACAAGATTGTGGCCAATGGAATCTGCCAGTTGTCACTACTATTGCTGTACTCAACTTTGTGTCGGCCATTTTTGCGCTGGACACCCAAGGAGATAACCCTTAGCCAGCATAGCAACGGCCTTAGGTTGTCATTATTTAATAGCCAGCGTGATGTGGCTCAACCACCTCCCCTTTGGCACGATATGACGGCAACCTTTGATGATATCAAACAGTGGAACTCATTTTTAGCGTGTACGGACTGTGCCCTACGTGTTGTCTCGTTGATTGAACTAGGTGAAGGACTCTGTCCCGATAGCATCTCCAAGAATAAAGTTTACAAGACAACAGTAGGACCATGCTCCATTGCCAAAGAGGAGGGCTGGTTTTCCACCGACGACAAGGTTTCACAATTTGCCAATGTCGAATTAACCACTGAAACGTGGGTACAATATCCTTCCATCCTCATTACCGTCGTGGTCAATGCCATTCCAGTTCTTGCATCATTCATATTCTCTGCCGCCCATATCAAATACCACTTAAACCACGATGGATTTGTAACTTTCGGAACTAACGCTGATTATGAAAAGAATAAGGTGTCCGATTGTGGTGCCGAACTTTGCCCAGAGCTTTGCCGTGCCATTGATAAGTCGAATAATAACGCATCCTTGTGCATGAAGTTGCTGGAAAATCTTCGTGAGTTGGGAAGATATCTGTCAGCTCTTAGTAGATACTATGAAGATGTCAAGGAGGGAAGCATATATGTTGAAAAATTATTGCAATATCTCGAGGGAGTTGTTTGTCAGGTTGTATAGTTATGGACAAAATTTGAATTCCGCCAGTGGTAATCTTGCTATCAGTATGACCTGAGTTTGCCGGATTAGGTATTTTACATTCCTGGATATTTGGGGCGTGTTTTTACTATCAATTTATCATAGAAACGTTATTCTGTTGGAAGAATTTTTGGAACTATGCAAAAAATAGATGCATTTAGAATGTAACGCAGAATGTAGACATATTAGAATTTCAGATCTGCAGACATGACGAAAGGGTTAATCAAGAGCGGACTCTCCAGAGTATGCATATTCTAGAGAATCACTACACTGGTCTTCCTGCATCTGCATGTAGAATCATGGTGAAGCAGCCAGTACATTAACAACATATAAATTTTCTGCTAACGCTTTCATAAAACTTTGATGCGTTGGCTGGCCAATAAGTTTGCCTTAAATAGGTGAACTGCTGTGACATCTTCAGATAAATAGTCCATCACACGAACAGCCCCTTCCATCTGCTATGACATATTTTTAAGACTGTGAGGAACTCAAAGGACATGCAAGGCAAAATCACACTTCGCTTAGAGCTAAAGAAGAAGTGTACGAAAGTACCCGATTGAATATTCTCCTATAGGGAATATCCGGGTAGAAGTAGCCTTGAGAACGGTGGAAAATATACCACTGGTTGATTGTTCAACATTAATATTTCTTAAACGGGTCGTAGCTATGAAACCAGAAAGAGTGCATATCCTGATCGAACCATCTTGGAAACGGATGCATTAAAATTAAACTCCTACGACTCTTCTCGGCGAACTATTATTTCTTACGCAAACTATTTATACTTTATGACCATCGCAGGACATTGGTTAGTCTTTATGTGCTCCCTTAACCACACATCGTTGTTTGCAAATTGTTTGAAGCATCCAGCACAGTGACCCCGGCTATGCTGACGATCGCATGACTTGGTACCGGTTGGGTATATGAAATGAAGAGCTTTAAGATGCGTCTTGAAAGTATCTCTCCTGGAGAACTCTCCCGTAGAGTGGCACTTGGTACCTTCCCCCGATTTTTGAGAGTAGAAGGGACACTTGAATGGCTTCCTGAGGTCGTGCTTTCGGCAGTGTCGAGTCAAGTAGCTTTTCATCTTGAAAGAAGCGTGGCAGACAGAACATTCGTAAGGATTCTTTGCGTTCCTTGCTGCCTTCTTAATGTCCTCAGATGGCGTGTTAGTCTTCCTAGTGGTTGACACCTTGCTTTTGGTCAAGATTTCATCTTCAGGCGTGACTGTGGTTATAGGGTCGGCTATAGGAGAGGCAGACATAGCGACTGGTTCCATCCGGGCAAAGTTCATGTGTAACTCGTCATCCAAGGCGTAATCGTCATCGTAGAGCTCTGGAACATGCTCGTGCTTATCTTTGTCAACCTTGGTGACATCGGCAGCGGGAACGTCCATCACTGATGGGGCGCAGTCGTCTTCTTCTTCCTCTTCCTCCAGCTTTCTCTTCTTTCCCTCTCTCCCTTGCTCCTCAGAGCCTATGGAGTATATTCTGTGTTCGTTAAAGTCACTTTTGACATCAGCACGGTCACCAAGTACCAACTGCTGAATATCCCAGTTGAACGGATTGGTGGAAGAGAAATCGTAGTTGAACTGATCAACAGCACACGGAGTACAGTTTGATGCAAACAACGGCTGGATCTTTGCAGATACCTGGAACAAATCAACGTTTTCCTTGGTGTTGTTCACCTTGAGCTGACGTTGGTGTTCATCTTCCTCCTGACCATTTTTTTCAAAACTCTTGCCAGTGCCGTATGGTAGCACGGATAGGACCGCTTGAACCACCCGCTTTATTAGAGCAGCTGGCCAAGCTAAAGAAAACATGCTAGATCAACAATCTTTAAAAACAATCCAGTCTAACTTGGATGTTAAAATTTTTGCTTGGCTGTCGTGAGTTTTATTGTTTTCCACCAATTCAATATCGGTGACATCATGAACGTATTTTTTGCCAGATCCAATGCCTTGGCTTTGCTCTGATCGGCAACGGAAAAATCCTGCTAAGTGCCGCACGTTGCTTTTTTTTGTTGCTTTTCCTACTTCTGTCACTCTCCTAATGCTCTTTCACGCTTTCATTTTTTTTAGTCCTCACATCTTTCAAATTAACGTTGCTTTTTTATGTTGCGTTTTTTTTTTTCGCTACTTTTTCTTCGGCTCACGGCAATACGCCCAATGCTTCAAGGCTTAATGTCAAGTGTAATTTTTTTACAGCAAGAAGAAAGAAAAGGAGATGGTGTACAATTTATTAGTCCAAAATAGACAATCGTTTACTTTTTAGAAATATCAATGGTAGTACCAGGGATTTGAGGGTTTGTTCACCGGTCGGAGGAACCATAATGCTCGCCAAGAGTTGACAGTTGACCGCTTCCACCTGATCAATAGGAAGTTTCCTATTGTGGAATTTCGCAACAGCACCTTCCACACGGTCCTTATCTCAGTCTTCATTTCAATCGATCAGCCTAGATAAGCATACTTTTGCAACTTCTAGGTCACACCATGGCCCACCCGTTACATGTTGGTCGGTGGATTGTTTCCTCTCTATCATTGACCAGGCCTAAACATTTTAGCTCACTGTGCATGCGCTATCTTCAACGCACCAACATTCTCTCAACTCAGCAGCTTCAAAGTTTTGCTGCGTTCATTCCACTGGGGTGATTTTCGCGGCTCTACTAACCCCCCTGTGGAAACGCTTAGCTTCTTATTACTCTGGAGTAACCCTGCAGACTCTTTTCAGCCGACAGTCGGCATCAGCTTCCACTTTCTCTACCCCAGATACGCCAACACCGGGAAGCCGCATTTAAAGTCTAGTTGCTACAAAGCGGTCCATTTAAACGGAAGCGTTTTTTTTTTTTTTTTTTTTTTTTTTTTTTTTTTTTTTTTTTTTTTTTTTTTTTTGCGCCCGTTTCGGGCGCGGTTGCGTGGTGAACCACAAACCATTGTTGTAGGGCGTTTTCACATGAAATCATGCTCTTACCAAATACGGCTACTTCGCTTGTTCGGTGCGTTTGGGAGCCACTGTTGCAAAAAGTAGCGCCGAAGCCGAATTGCTGATGTAAGTGAGGCCGGCATACAATGAACTTTTGATTACGAAGACAGATATGACAGCAGCATACAGATATCTATTGTATGCGGATCAGTAGGGTGCTGCACGTTTGAGAAGAAGACACCATTTTCTAAGCCGTGTCTCGGTGAATGATGCTGTTGCGCCGGCTTTTAACGCACCACCACACGGCAACCTGCGAAATAGTAGCTGGAAAAGATGCGAACAAATTTGATGACGGCAAGCAGTTAGACCCTGTCGAATCTTATATTGCGTCTTTAGTAGCAAGTAGTTCACTCCGGTAAAGCCTGTATAACTTTTGGTGTCAAGTTTGTGCTCGAGAGTGGACATAAGAGTACTTAAAGCTTGCTGGCACCTCATACTCCACGGGAAATAGCAAGAACAAAACAAGAAGTGGACTTTTTTAAGCATATGCAATTGAAACCTATAAGATGAAGTAAAGCCGGACTGAGGTCACTTTGCTTTATTATCTCCATCACTTTTGGCATTAAAGAAATACAGCAGCAAATGTACTGAGTTCTCTTCTCAACTCAATCAATAGAATAAAACCCTCTGGTAGTGGGGTGGGTAGTTTTATCTCTAAAGCTAGAAATAAATGGCAATATCACTGGAGCTTTCCGGTCCATATATTCTTGATGAAAGCATGGAATATAACTCGTATCTTGCAGGTTTTGCTCCTTTAGTATAGAGATTCAATACTTTGAGAGCATTTACAGGGTTTTCAGACTTGTGTAGACAAACACTCATTGAGCATTCCCGAGATTTTTATCTCGAGAGAGCTTGTTGAAGTGTTTGGCCATTACGTTAAGCAAGCCATTAACTTCGGCGAACCTTAAGATGTAAAGACCAGTGGATTTGCAAAGACTAAATATGCAGGCTGAGACCCCGGCTAAGATGAATAATTTTTATGGCGATTATGGAAAGAGATCATTCACATGAATGTTGGAAATGCTAGGGATAAATGTTCATGAGAGAATTATAAGTCCCTGAGTAATCAAGATTGCAAAAAAAATTTACATATACGGATTGGAGGTCCCAGGTAGTATACAGATAGGCTATTTTGGAGATTTTCAAACTCGGAAAACTTATAATAATCAATCATAGTACATTGCAGAGTTCATTAAAAGACGTTTTTATTGCAACATGATCTAGAGGTTCAAAAGAAGCTGCACATTGTTTGGGTACAGCTGAAGAGTCAACTGGAACGGAAACCGGACAATTTATGGCTTCATGGCTTCAACTGTCTCGTTTTTTTTTTTTCTTTTTTGCTTTATTCTGCAGCATTATCATCGAACGGTGCTTCTTCATTACTCGGTGACACTAACTTCCGACACCAAACACTGCGATAGGGAGCTGGTAATCTGTGGTGACGTCTACATTGAAATATTCTATACAATCATGTCCGTGAACTTTCTCGAGACCGGATAGCGGATTTTGTTGCATTCCTTTCCTCTATACCACCATTATGGGATTTGACTATGTGTTGTGTTTTGCTTCGGCTATCAAGTTGCTGATAAGAAATTTCTGGTGAGTTCAACCCAGTAATCGTATCTATTGTGGATCTTGCTTCCATCGATGATTATCACTTTCAAAGTAGCAAGCAACACAATAGAAAGAAAGCCGATCCGTAGCCGCTTTGTTTTCTCCCTTCTCTCACACACATTGTCGTAACTTCTGTCTCCGTCTTCTAGGTTCACTCCTAGTTTTCTACTCCTGTTTAACAATTCCACCTCTCTCTCTACTCCCACTTCTGCCTCTAGTGCTACCTCTAGTTTCCTTCCACTCCTACTTAATACTAACAATTCTTCTACTTCTACTTCTCCTACCTTTTCTACTTCTACTCTCCTACTACCTCTCCTACTACCTTTCCTACCTCTCCTCACTTTCTTCCTCGCTTATCTGCTCTCCTCGCTTATCTGCTCTCCTCGCACATCTCCACACATGTTTTTTTCATCTTTCTCTTTTCTTCTCCTCTTTTTTTTTTTTTTTTTTTTTTTGCTGCAATTTCTTCTGCACATTCATCTTCTTCTCCTTCTTTCTTTTCTTCCACTATCAACTATGTCTTCAAATGCATTGAAATTGCCGCCTCATCCACCACCACCTCTTCCTGCTCCCGCTTCACCTCCTCCATTGGGTCCTAGACCTGGGTACATGAGTAGACTCACAGACTACCAAATCCTGGAAGAACTAGGCCAGGGAACCTTTGGTATTGTGTCCAAGGCGAGACAAAGAAAGTCAGGAAAGTTGGTGGCGCTCAAGAAGTTCATCGTGCATGACCGAAAGCAAGGTTTCCCCATCACATCATTCCGGGAAATAGCTATCATGAAACAGCTCAAGCACATCAACGTGCTACAGCTTATCGACATGATCCACCAGCGGGCGGAGGACGGCAAGGGTTTGGGATTCTTCTACACCGTGACGCCGTACATCTCGTCAGATCTCAAGGGGTTATTGACCAATCCCAGAGTGCACTTCTCTGTGCCGCACATCAAGTGCATCATGAAACAGCTGCTAGCCGGCGTCAACTACATCCACAGTTGCAGGTACCTCCATCGGGACATCAAAACCGCCAACATTCTCCTCGACTTCTTTGGCGTCGTCAAGATTGCTGACTTCGGATTGGCTAGGCTCTACCACGGCCCTCCACCAAACTCTCCTGACTCTGCTCCTGGCGGTGGACGTTACGAATACACTGGTTTGGTTGTCACCCGGTGGTACAGGCCACCTGAGATCTTGCTAGGCGACCGGAAGTATACTACCGCAGTCGATATGTGGGGTGTAGGCTGTGTGTTCGGTGAACTCTACAAGAAAACTCCAATTCTCGAAGGAGATTCCGACCTTGATCAGGCAGACCGCATCTTTCGTCTTCTGGGCTCGCCGACTGAGACCAACTTTCCGGGGTACCGCCAGATCAATCGCAACAAGGTGAACATCAGTGTCAGGTACAAGCGTACGCTTGAGACCGAGTTCGGCCAGCTAATGACCCCTGATGCTCTTACTCTGTTGTCAGGCTTGCTCACTCTAGACGCCCAAAAGCGTTTCAATGCTCTTAAGTGCTTGGATGCCAGCTTTTTCAAGATCGAACCGCTAGCTTGCCGCCCAGAAGACCTTCCAAAATTCGAAGAAAGCCACCAACTCGACGTCGAGCGTTATCAAGAGGAGCAGAAAAGAGCCACTGCCTCCAAGTTCCGCCCGAAGATGGACCCTCCAAAAGATCAGTACGTTCCTGCAACCGGCTCACTCAACCATTCTATGTATGGAGCTGAATTGCCGATGGAAAGAACAGACTCAAGAGTCAGGAGCTGGACCCCAAAGTTTGTGAAGCCCGAGCAGAAGCGCAGAAACGATTTTCCAAGCTCCGAAGCCAGCAGCAAGGATCTTTATGGAGACCACGATAATGCTTTTGGCGCTTTAAAGCGGTTCATACACGGGGATGAGGACAAGAAACGCCGCAGAGTTTAAAGGTTTTTTAGATCTTCTGGCGATTAATGGAAAGAACAACGAAGAAAAAAATAATTTATGTAGATGTATTATCTCAACGACAAATGTACGAATAAATGATGAACCATAGAATAGAAGAGATATATTTTGGGGAAATTCATGAGGTATGCTGTGAGTGAATACGTTTTGGTAATTATGAAGTTGCGACAGAGATCGTTCTGGCGAATTTTGTACCAAACCATAGATATCGACTAGGGTGATGACACATCATGGCACCACGGGACACTGCAGGAATATAAGAATGACTTTAGTCATTGCTGATTGGATATTCTGACGGCCAGCATCCAGCACATTTTTTAACCATGCTGCTACCCCTTATAAATTTTAAAACATTAATTACTATTACATATACATGCATTTACCCATTATTAAAACGTCCATTACTGCTTCATTAGTTGAATCCTCTCCAATCGGGTCAACTTTCGGCTAGCACCACGGAACAGCATCACAGTGACCGTCACCGATAAAGACACAATGATCCAAAACCAGTAATCCTTTTCATCAAGGAAGTTCTCCAAGTTCATTCCATAGATTGCTGCTAGATATAGCAGACTTCCAAAACTCAGCAACCCTATGGCATACCGGAGACCCAGAAGCATGAGATCATTTCGGTTGGAGTCTAAAATAATATTGATGATTTCCTCGGTAGTTCTGACATCACTGAGTACGTTTTCAACTGTCTGGACAATGGCATCACACTGTAGCGAGTAGGATTCTAATAGAAGTTCTACCTCTTGATGATCATGCGTCGATCTTGGAAGTCCCTCCTTCTTCTCCGTTAGGTATAGCTCAGCTAGCTCATCATCCTGATCCAAAAGTTCATCTATAAGATCTCGGATCAACGTCACCTTTTGCAGAAACTGCTGAAGCTTCTTAGAAACTATTAAAAGGTATTTTAACCTGGCCAAGTCAACATCGTCCTCTAGTTCCTTCAAGATTCCGCCTACAACGGTGACGTGCACCTTCATCTCAGAGTTGAGGTTGTCAATCACATCCATAAAGATCGACTCCAGCGCTCGGATCTCGTAGTGTAGATTATCGTGAGAATCATTGCGCAATCTCTGGGAAAGGTTTTTTATGAACAGCTTATTGGAAAATGAGCTGTCGTAGTTGAATAGTACCACAGAATCGGCCTTGATCAAAGCACGAATATGGAGTATCGTCAACAATATGCTATTTTCTCTAATAAGGATTGATGGAACGATGTCATCATAGCCTTTGTCGATGTTCCGCAAATCTCGGGGAAGAAGATCTCTTTTAAGAATTAACTGTGTCTTCTTAACATCTGATGCAATTTTCCTATAGTTTCCATGGTCATCAAACACAACGCAGCGAAGCAATGATCTATTGCCATTGCTGGTCTGAAACGATGACAGCGATGAAACCCTTGGAAGAAGATTTTTTTCCAGAATAAAGCTGTCTATAGTTTCAGAAGCTTCATTCTCATCATGTAGTCCTAGCGCATTCGAAGAATGTGATCGTTTCTCGGAGGGAATTTTTTTCCTAGTGTTTAGCCCGGAAGACTTGATGAGTCGACTCGATAATGTTTGTATTGCCGTCGGCGCTTTATGCTTGAATGTCCATATCTGTCGGTAAAACGACTTGCTATTTCGCCAGGAAAATATCTGTCTTTGACCCAAGCTCACAACCCGAAAGAGATTCACCATCATGAAGAATTGGTACTTGAACCGTGGAAGTGTTTTTTTCCGGATTAGTGATGCCTCTAGAGCTGAAAATGCAGAATTGCTGGGTAGAAGAAACTTACAAATAGAGAAAACTCATTTTCATGTGGTGTAGAGATGCAATAAATCAGGCAGCGCTTCCCGACCCTGGATCTCCGTGCTTGAAGCAATCAAGTGTGCACGAAAATGGAAGAAAGTTTAACTGGAGACAGAAGAAACTTTGATTACAGTAGTTTGTTCTAATGTTTGATCTAAAAAAAAAAAAAAAAAAAAAAAAAAAATGCATTGAATGTTTCTGTGGGGCCTATCACAAGGCGATTTTGGATTCTAGTAAGAGGAAAGCTGGTCGGCGCTTATTGAGAAATTTGGGCTGGAGTCAGATGAGATAGAACTTATCGGCAATGTCCTGACTCCTCCGTGAAGTAAACCTTAGACATAAAGTAGATACTTTGGATATTTGGGTCAGAATATGCGTTGGTCAGATAGTGCGACGATTCAACTATTGTTAAGACAGAAGAAATACAGGAGAAGTCGTTGCAGGTACCAGTACTCGCACATTTTCAGTGTTGATCTACTTGATTGATCGATTTCTTTACATATACCTACACTACTCTGTCAGATTTACTTTGGGACAATGGGGCTTGCTGGTAAAATTTTAGTCCAAGCACATTGTTGGGTGGGTGACTGGAATTAAGCGCCGAGCACTCACGAAGTGACGTATATCAAATGATAGGCAGAAATTATCACTCAAAGATAAAGCCAACATAGTGATGTGATATTTTTCCCGAATTGTCAAGAGATCGGAAAATGGTGCTGGAAACACAATCTAGGCTCTGTGTACTTCAAAACGAGAGTCTGCTTAGAGATCTTCCGACGGACGTTTTTGTCTGAGCCGTATTATCTGGCGGCGACTTAACCTCTTCGCAGCACCCAAATAAGACTAATCGCTTGCAAAGCTCAAGATGACACTCTTCTTTCCCGTTTTTTACCGGATTGCTCTAAGAAAACTGAACAGACGACGTAGCCGCTTTTCCTCCCCAATTCCTGTGTAGTTCCTGATTTTGTCGGTAAATCAGTCTGATCTACAGGGCTCCTCTATACACTACACTTGGAGCTTTGCACAAGCATTACGATAACTATTCTTCTACAAGCAGTATTGCTGATGAATACCACTTTTAAAAGCCGAAATTTCTTCTCTTTCACCCCTAACCTGTGTCTCCGCGTATTCAGCACTTGGACGCTTATTGCGCTTTGTAGATGCCTCTCTGCCTCTCACAAGCCCACCATTCTTATCGCTGAGACCTTGCTTGCTTTCCTGTCCCTGTTTACAACTAAAGTAAACCTGTCCCATGCTGTATCGTCCAGTTATATTGACTGTTTTTACATCTCCATGGCATCCGGACCCATCCACGCTGCATCACGCTTATCGGCTGTCCCCATGTTTACACATTTCCGAATTGGTCACTCTCGAGATCTATATTTTCCGATTTCTTTTCTCCGAGCTCTCTTCACCATTTCAATTTACTCTTTCTTCATGACTTCCGACAGAGTCTATCGGGCAGAAGACTTCGATGTCGAAGAAGAACTTGGCCGTGGAGCTTTCGGTGTCGTCTACAAAGCGTTTGACAAGCTTGCTCGTGTAGACGTTGCTATCAAACAAGTTGATCTCGAGTCCAAGGAAGAGATCGAAGAGATCCAGCAAGAGATTTGCATTCTCTCGACTTGCCACAACGAACATATCACCAAATACTACGGATGCTTTCTGCGGGGTTTCAAACTCTGGATTATCATGGAGTACTTGGCCGGCGGCTCTTGCTCGGACTTACTGCAGGCAGGTCCGTTCAGTGAAAAATTCATCTCCATGATTTTGTATCAGCTGCTTCTGGGGTTGACCTATCTCCATGACAACGACAAGATCCACCGGGACATCAAAGCAGCCAATGTGCTTCTCAGTGCTGGCGGTGACGTCAAGATTGGCGACTTCGGCGTTGCTACTCAGCTTTCCAATAATCTCTCCAAGCGCAACACCTTCGTTGGAACCCCCTACTGGATGGCTCCCGAGATTATCCGTCACAGTACTTACACCTTCACAGCTGATATTTGGTCTCTCGGAATTACTGCTATTGAACTCGCCTATGGTCAGCCTCCTCTAACGCAGTATGGTCCCATGGACGTTCTTTTCCGCATAACAGACAATCCTCCACCAACCTTAGGCGCTCAATTCAGCCTTGAATTCAACGATTTTGTCAACCTTTGTCTCCAAAAGGAGCCAAGTTTGCGTCCCAGAGCATCAACGCTACTTAGGCATCCTTTTATCACCAAATTTGCTTCAGAAAGCAGGCGACAATTGGTGGAGCTTATCGACAAAAAAGTTCAGTACGATCTCGATATGGGAAACACCAGAAAGCGCTATTACATGCAAACTGAGCGCAATACACAGACACAACGTAACCTCTTTGATATAGGTACAGTAACCGTAAATCGAGCAAATCCTCAGGAGACTTTAAAAGTCGTACCTCAATCACCTCTGCAATATATACGTTCACCTACTGTGGATAAGCAGCAAGTATGGAAGCTGAGGCGTGAACTAAACAGTATTCTCAATCAATCGTTTACCAAAATATCACAAAAATATAATCTCACCACCTCTCAGTATGACTCGTTGGTCAACTACCAAACCACGCTCATCAACTCACTTTTCTTGAACCCCGACATTCAGTATCGTGAAATCTTTTCTAAATTCCTTAAACTCACGATGAAGAAGATTATGAAGTCTGAAGACCCAAGATTGAAAGAAAGAGTGCTACCACATTGCTTCTTCACCATGGAGCAGGAATACATTAAGCTCAAAGCAAGTTTATATGAGGGGAACCACAAGAACTCTAGAAGCAGGGACGATGTAGAGGAATTACTGTTGACTAGATGGGCAGAAAATTTGATAGACCGATAATGGTCGGGCATCAGTCAAAGATATTAGCATATGTACTTGTACGAATCGATGAAATGAATATTAATGCAATGGTCAAGGAAAGTCGACATCTTCTTGATGAATCGATATGCGCCCACATTTAAAATCAGAATACCTATGCATACTTTATATAACAATAAAAGAAGTAAATGTGATGAATACGGATTCCACTTCCGCTAGGATATTTTCTTTGGTAAAAATCCTATACATTATACCATACGAATACGCTGGCATGATTTCTCAAAAAATTGGCTCGTTTCAAAAATACTATATAGAACTGCATAAGTAAGGAAGAAGAATACAAGTGTCCGGTTCAGAAATCCTTACAGATAGTCCAATAAGCCACAAAAAGAAAACTTGTAAGCAACAATACTAGCAACGATTGATATCATGATTGAACTTTTAATTCATGTTAATTTAATATCTAGACCAAGCACCCTGCAACTTTTTGAATAATCAACCTTGACCTTTTCGATGCTGACATTTGGAAATTTGTTCTTAAACTTCTTCATCTTCTTTGGTGCTAGCACCTCAATTGCCGTTTGCGAATTAAGAACACGAAAGATGTCACAAAATAATTGCTTCTCCCTGGTGTTCAAAACACACCCAAAGATTGGCTGCTGCTGGTGCACCTTGTTCAAGACCTTTAACCGAGAAGCAATTTCACACAATTCCTCGCCATACATCCGGTACTCTTTGAAAAATGGAAGTAACACTTTGCAATAACCACTATTGTAGACCAGAACAAAACTTAGATATTTAGCTTTCTCAATGCGAATGGAATCAAATGCTGGAATATCACATATTGGCAAACTATCTTTCTTTACCTCATACCATTGATAAAATGCCGCCGCTAAAATCACTATTTTCTCTTTCTTGAACTCCTTCAAGATGTCAATAATATACTCGCTAACACAATGAGTGTTGCTGCATTCAACGGTAATTTTTTTACCAGTCATCATTTAATGCTGGAGATAAAATATACTTTCATTAGGGCAGCAATTAGCATGTTATATAGCACTTTGCAACTAAAAGATGACTGGACTTATACCCACCATAGGGTTATCAATAAGTCATGAATGGCTTGGTTCATGTTTTCCACATAAGTTCAAAATGATCCATCATAATGATGGGTCATAGTGACTAAGTTTAGGTTCCTTTTTATGGTAGCAAGCCTCCTTTCTATATTTATGACGTATACTTCTAATGAATAGAGCCCCAAAATATTTCCCTAATGCATGTGCAACCTATTCATCCTCTCTTTTAAACTAAGAAACTCACCATTGTTTTCGCCCGAATCGGATGGCTCTGTAGAAGTGGATTTAGTATTTGCTTCGGCAAAAAATGGATTGTTGTTTTGCAACGGCTTCTTCTTGGTAGTGCTTTCTTGGGCGGTCTTCGGGGTAGTGAAGGACTTAGAAAGAAAGGCCGGTTTCTTAGGTGGATGAGGTTTTTCTGCCAAATATGATGGTTTAGACGGTACAGATGGTTTAGATGAATGAGTTGCCAGCGGAGGTTTTGAGGGTGTTTCTCCACCGGTTGAAGAAGCTGAAACCGGCCTGCTATGTTCTGTAGAGGTAGTCCCTGTATGGTCCGATATCGAAGGAGACCCTAACGATGAAAAAGCAGCATTCTTGTCCGGAACAGTCATATTGGATGGCCTTGAAGCTAACCTTGGAGGTTTTGGCACTATCCGTGGTCCTGTGGAAGAGATACGTTCCTTACTGAAAGTTGTGACCATCGATGGTCTTTGGCTTGTAACAGGTGGTGGTCTAGAATTTTCAGAAGGACCCCGTCCCGCTATACCAACTCCAGGAGGAGGTGGAAACTTAGATATATCTGGCAACACAAACGGATGATGGCCCTCGGTTGCACTATTAATGACAGAAGATGTACTAGAGCGCGATGGTAGAGATGGTGTCTGTTCTCTTTGAACTGCATTTGTAGCACTCGGCTTTGGAGGCGGTTGAAATTTAGAGATATCCGGAATCTCGAACTTGTGGCTCTCTGGCTTCGAGCCAACACTGGAGCTTGTTGAACTTCTAGAAATGGGTGCTCCCGAAGGAAGTGTAGGAGCTTTCTCTGAGGCAAAAAGATTCTTAGCTTTCTCCAATGTCTCTTGACGCATTTCCTCTCTTTCCTGGCGTTCCTGCTTACGTCTGGCAATCAAATCTTCCTGCTCCTTGGTTCGATATGCCTTCGGCGGAGGAGGTCCAAACTTATTTATATCAAATTCTGTTAGGCTTGTCTTGAACTTTGGCTCTTGAATAACTTCCTTGTAGACATCTGGCTTGACGGAGATTCCAACCTTCTGATTATCATGCACAGAGCCCTCTGAAGAAAGCGTTGCAGGCACATTAGGTTGAGACGAAATGGAACCTGAAGGAGTCTTTGACAAAGGTGGTGGGATCACTGAAGCACTCGAAGACGGGTGACTATAATCTCGAGGAGGCAACGGTAATGGTGCTCGAGAATATCCACTAGATGTTGACAGAGGTGAGTGAAGTGGAGCAGATTGAATCTGAGGAGAGCTGCTTTGTTGAAATTGGGTATTGTCGGGCCCCTGTATTGTTGATGTCTGCTGTGATGCTGGAAATGTGGAATTTTGAGGTGTTTGGTACGAAGACGTTTGAGAAGCCGTTCTATTTGGCAGAAAAGGCTTTGAAGGTTGAGGAGACTGTGACTGTTGGTAAACTGGATAATATGACCGCTGCGAAGAAGCTTGAGATTGTAGAGACTGAGTTTGATAAAGGGTAGTTTCAAGTTGATCATTTGAGTTCTGAGCTTGTGGTGGTGGATAGGCCGTCTGCGCTTGCTGTGGTGGTTGATAAGCTGTTGCTGCCTGCTGTGGTGGTGGATAGGCTGCTTGGGCCTGCTGAGGTGGTTGGTAAGCTGTTTGGGCCTGTTGAGGCAGTGGATAGGCCATCTGCGCCTGTTGTGGCGGTGGATAGGCCATCTGTGTCTGTTGAGGTGGTTGATAAGCTGTTGCTGCCTGTTGTGGCGGTGGATAGGCCATCTGTGTCTGTTGAGGTGGTTGATAAGCTGTTGCTGCCTGTTGTGGCGGTGGATAGGCCATCTGTGTCTGTTGAGGTGGTTGATAAGCTGCTTGGGCCTGCTGAGGTGGTGGATAGGCCGTCTGCGCCTGTTGTGGTGCCTGGTAACCTCCAGGTGACTGCTGATATCCCTGAGATGGTCTACCCGCAGGATACCCGTTTTCACGTTGAAACTCTGCTGCCTCTGCACTGTAAGAGTGAGGTTGGCCATCTAGAGCAACATGTCTCGGTGGAGGAGGAAACAGATGAGGATCTTTAACGGTAGTCACCGGTGCAGAAGTGTGCACAAGACTCCCCTCAGAGCCAGAGCCACTTTTCTGGTTCTCGTGGTTCTTATACGCTTGGTATCCAGATTTGGATGCATGATATCCGGCCTTGGAAGCAGCAACAGTGACCTTTCCAGCCCCTCTCAGAATTGCCATGCTGCCACTTTTGATGCTTTCTTTGTTATCATCCCAGAAAGTCGACATTGAGGACACGAAAATGGGGTTGTTTGCTGAATGCTCTGGGTTGGTGACTGCAAAAGAGAAGACTCTAGTTGGAAGTAATCTGATGTAATGTAGTGAGGCCAGTAGCTTTAACCTGATGAGTAAGACGACGCCTGAGATATCTTTCTCAAGTATGATTGGAGGCAAGAATCGGTGGAATCGGCGACGACGCTGGGTGTAATACCTATGGTCTATTTTCTTTCGGAATCGAGATCTGGAGTCTATTTAAGTGCAAGAAGCTGATTTGCTTGCAGCAGTAGACGTAAGCTATAACAAGCTGTGGTAGGACAAGGTTATATATGGAGTCGAAAAGCAGCAACTACAATGCAACTACAATGCACAATGCAACAACAAATAGCGGTTTTGTTGCACTGTTAAATAAACGCTGTTTACAAACTTGTTTGCAAAAAGAAAAAAAAAACTGATTCAGCTGCCCAGACTGGCTTCTCGCACTTTTCTCCACACCCGATACTGTGCGCGAAGAAAACTGGGGCGGTGCACCGGAAAAACATGCTGCAGTTACATCTGTAGCTAGAGCCAATGTTAGCAGTTTGTTTTCTGCAACGATACGCTTGTTTATTTCCCACCTTTCGTCTTGCTGCTCTACTTCCATGTCCAAACTGTTGCTCAATCGCCCTTACAAACTGCTGCAGCTCACAGTGGCGGTGCCGGTGCCGCAATCGTTGGTGGAGTGTGTTTGCGATGATGATCTCGACACCAATGTCCACTTCCATGCGCTACGCAAGTTGTTTGCAAACTGCATCCTGGAAAACGACCTGTATCGGGAACCCCGGCCCACCGCCTCGTTGATTCCCTTGAATTCTCGGCTCTATAGCCATGGCCGCTACACCTCCGACGCTATTGATCTATCTGACATTCTTCGTAATCTGTCTCTCTCCGTTAGAATCCAGCGATTGCACCTGGATGGCCACGCCGTCAAGGTTGGCTATCTGCGCCTCCGATTCCTTGGAATCTTGCCGCCACAGTTGTTTGTCTTTGTCGAAACCGAACCGGGATCCTGCCTGCTGCTCGCAGGATCGGCCTCAAAGCTTCTTGATGTCCTTCTCAGCTATGCTGCGAACCACCTTGACTGCGTGATCTCCCCAGTACGACTAGATGAGGAGTTTCTCAAGTCAGTCATTAACGATACTGCCCGCAAGCCCAAAATCGGTGGCTTGGAGCTCCATTTTTCCCACATTAAAACCATCGACGCTGCTTTAAGCTCCATCGTCATCAACGTGACGGAGCCCGATATCCAGAAGTTTGGCCGCAGCACCGACTTCATCTCCACCTTATATGCACATCTACTGTCGTCTACATCCATTAACTTTTCCAAGCTCCAACTCTCTCGTGTCAGATGCAGTCTATTCTACCTAACTTCCACAGGGCGAATCTGGTTTTCGCCTTACATGTCGTTTTATCCCGACCCAGACAAGCACGATGACAGTCGCCCCAGCATCTGGACAATCCTTGGAAGGGTGCTCAAGTAGCGGTCGACTAAGCGATAACATTCAGCCGAATAGAAGTACGATGTGCAATGAAGCTGCTCGTAGACACCACTACCACCAGCCACTGCTGGAATGTAAGATTCTGCCGGCTTCAGTCTTTGTCTCTTCGTCCAGTCATCCGAATCACCCCCATGCCCATGGCTTAACTCGCAAAAACTACGGTGTTGGGCTCCTTTCACATCCACCGGTCCCGTTTCATTCCTGAATCTTTACTATATAACATGATCATTAATAAATATACTCGTAGTCGGCACACGTTCCTCGACTACTTCTTGGCTGCTAGTTTCTCGAAATCCATGTCGAAACTGGAGCCACATCCGCAACTGCTTTTGGTGTAGGGACTGTCGACAACCTTGAACTGCGATCCAATAAGCTCGTGCACATAGTCAACCTTGGAGTCCCGCAACATCTCCAACGACGGCTTGTCTATGATTACATTGGCGCCCGCCCGAGTAAACAACGACTCATCTTTCTTCGGATCGTACTCACTGAGATCAGTCATTTTCAGCACATACTGGAAACCGTGGCAGCCTCCACTTTCCACCGTCACCTTTAAGGCTGTCTGGCGCTTTCCACCCTTCTGGTTGTCCACCTCTATTATTTGGTCACGGGCAGCTGTAGTGATACCCAGCAACAATGGTGCATCGTTGTAGTCACTAGTTTGTAGATTGTGGACCCGAGTCTTAAAAATGTCCGTATCTCCGTGGCTCTGTGTTGCACCAGTTGCTTCAGCACTTGAGTTTGCTGTATTGTTTTGTAGATTCTGCTCGCCTTTATCCTGAGAGCCGAGAGTGTACTTTTTGAACTTCGAAGTAAACTGCACCTTTGGCGCCTCAGAAAGGGAACCGGAGTACCGTGCCTGCAGACGTATGGCTATGCTTCGGCTAAGCCGAATGCTGCAGCCGAGGTATCTGTACATGATGGCAAATAATGGGAAGAATAGAATGTAATGACTAAGAAGTCGAGCTTAATAAACTGCTGGCACTGGAAAGCCTGGCAAGTTATGAATAGTATAATAAAATGGTATGTGTTAATTGTTGACTATTAGATGCAGTCAAATGTAGAGACTAATAAGGTAGCTAATGAAGATGCTGGCGATAGAACTGAAATCTGCAGGAAGAAAAAGCAAATAGAAAATAGAAGAAAAGATAAGAGGAAAAAAAAATTGATTTGTAATTGCGGGGCAAGTCCGCGATTTGGCAATCAAAAATTACGAGAGACGCAAAGATAGAAGATAATAAATGGTGGTAAAAAAGGAAGAAAATGGCGCAGAGAAAGACCACTTGGCAGTATATAAGAGCAGAACCTTTAGAGACAAAAAGCAGTAGATGGGGCGAACTGTTTGTTGAAAATCTCGTGCTAGTAAGCCGGTGGAGATCGTGAGTGAGAAGAATTGTAAGTCCGGCGCTAATTTGCTTGTTGTATATATACGATGGGAGAATAAGCAAATCAGCGTGTAGAGAGAATATTTGGCAGAGACTCCCATAATTGGATACCTTAGACATTACAATCTTGTTTACTCTGTTATCTACTCTAAAAACGCCTAGTAGGGTACTATTGACACAAATAATGCTAGAGATGATCCCAAATATGCAAGACTGAAACTTGCAGACGGCATCAGTACACGTCCCTCTCAATTATATCCAAAATACAAAAACGTAGCTCAATACACTTCCCAACAACAAGCTGATGTTGATCAGCAAAGCTGTAAAGCCGCCAGCAGCTTTCTTCTCATCCTCTGTATCAAGCAATTTGCCGATCAGCATGAAACTCGACGAGAACAAATGACCATTTGTAAGCCCAAATAGAAACTGGAGTAGCAAGTAAAAGGCATCGCCAAATACAAAGATCGAGGTGTCCTTGGCCTTGTTGTCAATGTTGCACTTCATGAAAAACGGCACAAATCCAACTCTAAGCAACGAGTAAACGAGCATCCGACTCTGACTGGTGAGAACCATGCGTGGAGAAATGCACACCAATCGGCCTGCCAAGTCCCCCATGTTCCAGACTAGAAATGCCACTGGAACAAACACATTCTTTGCTATCTTCTTTGACTGCACTCTAGAGGCAAAGATAGGAAATATAAGCGTGAGGCAAAACGTCAAGATGATGGTCAGCTCGACTAGCCGAAGAACAGACCATATCTGCTTGAATCCCACGTAGTTCTCTTGAACAGACTCGTCTTCAGCTACATCTTCCTCGTCAGCATCTGGATTGCGGGACTTTGCTTCGCATATTCTCATGACCCAAAGAAATCCAAGGGCTAGGGCAACCACTAACGTACTTGTGAAGAAGTACTTGAAGGCCTCCCGGGTTCTGGCACCATTCGGAGACTTTTTGTTGGTGACGATCGACAAGATCAATGAAATCGATGGCATCACTCCTGCAAGGGCATTTCCAACCACGTTAGCATTGGCATAGAGAGATCCTTCGACATTGACCAAGGCGATTAGACCGACCTGCGTGAAGCAGGCAGCAATAGAGCTGACGGCGACGCAGAGCATGATAAACGCAAAGTACACCATGACCGGCAGCGGCACAGCCAAACTGAGCATCAGCACTACAAAGACTATGATCTGCAGTTGATTTCCGTGGCGTAACCGGCTCCAGTAGTTTGCTCCTTCCTGCTTTTTGGAAAGATGGTAGTTGAACACGGTGGATGTGATGGTCCACACAGTCATCATAGTGGACGAATAGTTCTTAGAAAGGATGGCATTCGACTTTAGCCGGTTGCCGAAGTACTCTGATGCAGAAAGAAAGCAGTTCCATGGCCACAAATTGGCTGTTCCGCATAGCAAGAAGGTGAAGTACTTGATGTGTCGAAGTTTTAGACACTGATTCATCGGCAGCTTTAGAAGCGTCGTATCATCTAGGTTGAGAGCAGACACAGCCACGGAAGACATGTCTGTCGATTCCGGTTGCTGCTGCGGAAGATTCTGGTAGTTAGGCATAAGTATGGATGAATGAAGCGTAGAAGAATCGGAACAAAAAATGGAGAACAACACTTCCGATACGGCTTCTATCAAAATCTGAAACTATGACCCACTGTCAAGATGCACAGGTAGGAAATCTGGTTTTGTTGGATTGTCGATACTGCAAATAAAATAGAAGCACACTGTTAAGCTAACACCGTTAAGCTAGGCGCAGTTCAAGACTATTTGATTACAGAAGAGAAAAGTAATAGTTTAAGAAATGTCCATTCACTATGAATGCACACTGCTGCAATTGGCGCGTGAGCAGAAATACGACAGTGAGGAAGAAGTAAAGCAGGCATATTATCAGTTGCACAAAGTAGGAAATAAGAGACTGCTTTTTCAGCGAAAAGCTAACTACTCTACTTTTGTAAAATCTGTAGTGATGCTGCAAGGAGGAGAGCCTTCTGCGAAATATCCCGGTTGCATGTAGACCTCAGACATGGGAATTTTAGAGTTTAGCGCCGAGAAAAGACGTGGGCCGTACTGAAGGCCATAGCAGGTCGAGGAAACGTTCGTTCAACCGCACAAAAATTAAATTCTCTCCTTTGGAAAAGACTATGATGATCCTGGTCATGAAGATCCTGCTGATTTTCCGGAAATTTGTACAATGTGCTACTTTAACTCTGCTCGTTTTAATTCGTTGTAATTGCAGGTGGACAACAGTGCGTACGCATATCCCCGTGATATATCTGAACAAACTCCAAGCAAAACATGTCTTATCATTTCAATCATCAAATCAACAATACAGAGCTATATAATCTGGGTATATTCTGTTCTTCTGCTTCATCTATCGCCAAGCACAGCCTCCACACAGCATTCAGCTATCTAAGATACCCTGGCACCTGTAGAATTGCGGCTCTTCGTCGCCAGAGTCAATCCTTCTATAAGTCAAATTCCATCTTCCATGTAATCCTTTTGTAGAATGCAACGTTAGCAGCCTTTTCTCTTGAGGAGAGGCGGTCAAATATTTTAAGAACTTCTGTCTCTCCCCGAAGTTATTAATATTGCATATCGTCATACCGGGAAACACCAGAGACAATGACTCCATCATCTTCAAATCATCGAAGTCCTTGTTGCTCTCTGGATGATTGAAGATGAGCCACTCGAGCCGATGATGCTTGTTAAGATCTACTAAGCACGACGCCATGGAGTCACAGCTGCGGAACGTTAGTGTTATCTGTCTGATGTTGGCAAGATCAATGAGATACTTTATAAGTGATATCTGGTCACGGCTGACGCATCGGTGGTCAAAAATTGCGTAAATAGTACAGTCTGGGTTAATCTTGGCGAACCTCGAAGCCAAGTAGATCAACGAATAGCCATAGTCACCTTCAACACTGAAAAATAAGGTGCATGCAGGCTTCTGTTGCTCAAATTGGCCGACGACCTTATTGTACTCATTCTTGCGCCTTTCCAAATCACCGAATCCAGCAAATAACTGTATGGTGGAAAGTATTGACTCGGGATTGTTCTTAAGCGAAGCCAGGTCTTCGCTTTTCTTCAAATACTTAAGCAGTTCGCTGTACACCGATGGTGCACTTTTAGCATCGGTGCTTCCTGGAGCAAAAATCAAAGTTTCCATGTTTATGGTCGACATTGTGAATGTGGATGGTGATTAGCTGACGCACGTCAAAAATAAGAAAACCGTTGGCATTTTAAGTAAATTACCGAGCACCGAGGAAGGTCATCGCCCCACAAAAATTACCTATTCGGGATTACCGGCGCCGTTGCAAGGCGGTGTGGGGGAGTCAAATTGTGGTCTTACTCGGGATCATTTTCGCCAGAATACTTGAGCGGCGTTAGTGACAACCAGAACCAGAATGCCTGAAATTACTTTGCTGGAACTGAGTCGGTATAGAGTATATTGCAAGCTCCATGAAGCACGGCGCTTGGTGTAGCATGCTTGAGGTGCTCGGAATTTTTTGTATCAACTGTCACATGCGGGCATGTTGTAGTAGGAATGGTGTAGTGGACAGGAACTCCGTTCGCTACAAGCGGAGCAGGTTTAAAAGAAACGATATTAATGCATGTATCCGGATAATTCGGAGGCTGTTTCCCAAAATGGTTTTTGGTGTTGAATTTTTTACACCAAAATCGCCGGGATTCCTTCTTCGAATTCGGAGTGGAATTTGTCTTGAAAGTTAGGCGGTAAAACGAAAGCGGAGAGTAATTTTTTCTCTTGGCAGCAGAAACAAATTGAAAGTTAAGACAAGTTAAGACACTCTAAACGGTACTGAAAATGATCATTGGAAATGAGCTGACGGTACTTGCAGTGATCAGTAGAGAACGTGGATACTAGTAGTTCAAAGACCCTGTGTTTGGTCTATTTTGTAGGTTCTGGCGCATCTGCCAGTTGATATCTACTTTCTCATCACCTGCTACGCTGCGAGAGCACTTCATAGACGTTAGTACGCAGAATTCAACCATCTTTTGTTCAGAAGTTGTACACAGAACCCAAATACAAATAGCCGCCAGATGCCATAGCTAAATCTGAAATTTCTACATCCTCTCTAGCTTTTAGTTGTAATCACATTCAATTACGGTGAAGCTGCAGGAATTGCTACAATTTAGTATACACTGTCCTTTTCTTGGCACTGATAGTACTGATTCCATAGGCTCATCCAGTTCATGATGTTCCGCTGAACCGCACAGCCACAAGTCTTTAGCGTTCATGCATTACGGGAGCACCTATAATCACGGCGAGCAGACTCTGAAGTAGTTCAATTAACACTCCGTATGGAACCTGCAGCTGCCTGATCAACTTTTATAGCTATCATTCCATAGATTTTACCTATTGCGTGCTCTTTCAGGAGATGCTACCGTCGGCGCTTACAGAGACACCAGCCACATTAATTATCGCGATAAGCCAAGCATGAGGCTGGTGCATCTTTCATCTATCACCATTTCTAAGACACCAACAACTATGGACAACTATAAGCAACTTTTCGCCTGCAGAACACCGGATTTGCTTCAGCCGGTGAGAGCGACATTTGATATCTTTAAGCGATATCTTATGAAGTCTGTAAACACCCGCAGTGACCGGTTGTATACATTGACATATCTCTTTGGTTTGCAATGCAGCTATCTTCTAATGGGCCAGTATAGTGCACTGAAGCAGGAACAGCTGAAGTTGGATTGCAAGCAGATACTCAGTTTAGTAATATCTGCTCTTGAAACAATCAAGAAGCGTGAGATTTCTAGGTATAGCAGGTCTAAAGTGAAAAAGTGGCTCAACAAGCACAATGATCAATTCGTTGAGATTGTGGAAGACCAGAAGAAGGGAAAAGAGTTTCTAGATGGCTGGTGCAAGGCCAACTTGAGGCGTTTGAACGAAACTTTCAAAAGTGGTGGCATCACGCAGGAAACTTTAGAGGTATTGATCGATACCTCTATTGCTCTTCAGGTTAGCCTAGGATTGTTCAATGAGAAAGGAACTCCGGAAACCAAGGAAAAAGTCGAACCAGATCAAGAAAACAAAGTGCAGAACAATGATCCTGAGGTTTCTGATTCGGAGACTGAAGAGAACAAGAAAGATCTGGATACAGCTGGGGATATATTGAGCCAACCGCTTGTAGGTGAAGTTGATCTTGCTACGCACACCACGGAGGACATCATGGCCAAGATTAGGTGGTGCAATTATCACACTGAAAGGATAATTAGCTGCTTTAGGAACGGCAAGGACCCAAACGAGGATTTGGCTGGATATTTGGCCCAGCCGTCGATGAAATACGAATCCATACCGCAGGCACAAATTGATGAGATTATCAGACAGGTAATGGAGGGGGATTTGGGAGATGAGGAGGCTGTAGAAGAAGAAATTGCAGCAGATGAATACTACGATTCTGATGAAGGGGAGTACTTGCCACGGGATCATTGGGAAAAGAAGTTTCCGCAGGCACCAAAGAGCGCAAAGCAGGAGGCAGGCAGAGCTAGTGAAGCCGGTGAAGCCATTGAAGCGGGACCTGAGGACAAGAAGACAGCAAAGTCGGCTGATGAAAGCATTGTTGTTGAGACTGCACAAGATACAGAGTCTTCGAAAGAGTCTCTTGATGCTGGTTTACCGACTGCTGCTTCACTGGTTGCAAAGAAATCGATGTTTGTGAAGAAGCCTGCTGTTGATCTCAATACACTAGAGCGCCAGTTGTCGCACAGTGATATGCTTGCATCTGCATCCAAGTGTTGCAAGTTTGCGATGAGTGCAATTCAGTACGAGGACGTGCAGACTGCAATCAACGAGTTGAAGGAGTCCATAAAGTTGTTGGAGAGGTACGACAAGGAGGTTAACGGTTCTACTGCGGCCTGAAGCAAACAAAAAAAATGAGAGAACGATTTATGCTCACTAACTATCATCAGGAATGACGTCCAGTAATGAGGCTCAAGAGTAAACTGTACTCGGAAACCCTGGAGACTTCACCAGAGAGGTTATCGACTCAGGTTGGACACTCGTTGCACTAATATGAGGATATCCAAACAACAGATCCTCTAGCTGATGCTTTTTTCGAACTCCGGCAACATGCAAAAACATGCACTACGTCGTCAGATGCTACCAATATCGCATAAAGGTCTTATCTGGCAGCTTATTCTGCACACCTTCATGCTTACGACTACACACGATACAAAGCCCCATATGAGCCTTCCTATAAACTTATTCTAGAATTCTGCAAACAAATTACAATAGTACAAACTACCCTCCAGTGCATCTTAATGCGTTTCGTATGCTCCCCCATATCTGTTGTAATCGCAGCACCATTATCTCTCAGGCTCCCTGGTGCAAGGATGCATTTCGCGGGCGTATCATAGTGTTGATCTACACGCTTTAATTGTCTTCTCTTTTTGCCACTACTTTTTCCTGCATTACCAACCAATGAGTATTGTGAAAGGTAAGTACACATAACAGTAGTACATTTGATGTGATGAATTTACTAACATTTTCTCTAGTTAACGTCAGACACGCCGGAAAGACGTATCCAATTGAAGTTGATCTTGATGAGCCTGGATCGACGTTCAAGATGCAAATTGCATCGCTAACAAACGTTCCTCCGGACAGATTGAAGGTGTTAATGAGAGGCGGCAAGCTTGCCGATGATTCCGATCTTCACAAGTTCCATTTAAAGGAAAACCAGGCCATCATGGTGCTTGGCACTCCTGTTAGTGACGCTTTACAGAAGCCCAAGGAAACCATCAAGTTTGTTGAAGACCTGAGCGAGAAGGACTTACATTACGGCAGCAGCGACGAGCCTTCCGGATTGGTTAACTTGGGAAACACGTGCTACTTGAACTCTTCTTTACAGACGCTATTCAGTGTAGATGAATTGAGAAAGGAGATGTCCGGGTACGCTCCTGACAATGCAACTACCAACGATTTAGTGTTCAATTTGAAGCAATTGTTCGACAAGATGGAATTGAAGAAGAAGCAGATCACACCACTCAACTTCCTTACATCTTTGAGACTCAACTTCCCTCAGTTTGCAGAGAGAGGGGATCATGGCTTCTACAAGCAGCAGGATGCAGAGGAAGCCTTTTCGCAGATCCTGAACGCAGTTCTAAACAAGATGTCTGATTTGAGAAATTACTTTGATATTTCTTTCAAGACTTCCACGAAATGTCTCGAGACCGACGAGGACCCCGTAATCGGCCATGAAGACGCATTGAAGCTGAGCTGCCACATCAGTATTCACACCAACTTTCTTAAGGATGGCCTACTGACCGACATGAAGGAGACAATCGAAAAGCACAACGATCTTTTGGACAAGAATTGTCAGTATGAGATAAGCAGAAAGATTACCAGGCTTCCCAAGTATTTGACAGTGCATTTTGTGAGGTTTTTCTGGAAAAGAGAGACCGGCAAGAAGTCAAAGATTCTTAGAAAAGTGCAGTTTCCATTCCAGCTTGATCTCGTAGATTTCTTGGATGATAGCATCAAGGAGGAAAAAACAAAAGTTAGAAATGCTCTCTATAAGATTGAGAAAAGCAACGAGGAAGAGCATAGAGATTTGAAAAAGGTGAAACCATCGCAGGCTCTCACAACTAGAGAGCAATACCAGAAGCAGGAGAAAGAATTGCAGGAGTTGAAGAAGAAGTGGTACGACAACTACTCAAAGGTCTTACCTGAGGGCTTTGATCCAAGCAGCGGTGAAAATCCTTCATGCCTATACGAATTGACATCAATCATTGCACATCAAGGATCATCGGCGGATTCTGGCCATTACCAGGCATTCATTCGAGACTCGGAAGATTTAGAAGGAGATAGATGGTTCAAGTTTAATGACGACAAAGTGAGCGTTGTTAATAGAGACAAGATCGAGAGCTTGGCAGGAGGAACTGAAGGTGACTCTGCATTAATTTTGGTCTACAAAGCTGTGGGATTGCCATAAGGAGACGACGTTTTCGGCTTCCAACATGTATACTTTTGGAATTGGTAGTCCTTGAGTCTTGGCCATTGATATAGGTTGGATAGATTGATGGGAGTGGCAAATAGTATGGAGGGTGAGGCTGGTGCCGAGGATTCTTGCAAACTATGTGCCGAGGTCGTTTTATTTCGAACTTCCTGGCTACTATGTATCGTCATAATCATATAGAGTATGTAATATTCAATCAATTTCAGGGTTGCATACCCGCTACCGATTGAGGCCGGCTCTTGGCTTGACATGCTAAGTGTAATTGATTGGCGAACATTCCATGAGAAAACGCTGCGGTGCTGCACGCCATTCAGCACACTAGATGGAAGCAAGTACCAGGTTTGAAAAATGAGCCAACTGCTACGCAAAAACGCCGCTCAAGCGGTCCCCTTTAATACACATCTACAAGTTAGACAGCTGGTCCTACGTCCACCTACTGTCTTGTCCAAACTCGACGTTTTCTTTCACTATATAGAAGATGCAATCTTTTTAAAGTTCTCCACTTCCTCCCAGCAGTTGAGAGCCTTTCCCTTGTTGGACTTAAGACAGGAAATCACTTTATCCTCGGCCGACACCAGCTCCGGGGTCTTGCCTGGTTTCTGCTCATTGAGCTTCTTTAGTGATGTATACACAGAGTCCAACTTCTTGTTTAGAGCAGACACAGAAACCTGAGGCTCTGCATCGGCTTTGAGCGCAGTCTCCGAAAATGCCTTGTCCAATTTTGCCGCCCCATCCCTCTGGATCTGCCTTAACTTGCGGTTGACCTGTTTATCAATGTATTGTTGGGCATACTGCTGTCTGACATAGTTAGACTCATTGGACGAGTCCAACTCTGCGATGATGGTAGGAGCAAAGTCCACTGACGTTTGTGGCACATACGTTTTCACGGAAGGTACTTGCGACATGTCAATGACAAACAGCTAAATGTCTAGAGACAAAAAAAAGAGATGAAAGAAAAAGAGAAAAGAAATAAGATTGGTGGACGAGTTGGCTCACTTCAACTTTTCTGCGCGCATCCGATTGGATCACGGGACTCAAGCCATGAGACGAAGCACATCCGTGAGAGGGAGGAGAGACCAAGCAGGCAGGTGGAGGATGCTGGAGAATAAGGAAGTTGATGGCGATGGAATGGCTGAAGTGCTGCATTAGTGAAGTGCTACATTAATTTGAAAAAAAGTTGGCTTGCGTTTCACAAACTGCACAGAGCAACGTTGTCTCTTCGCCAAGTGCACAAGTGCACAGCCATATAATAGCTATGGAAGTCTCGTACTCCGAAGAGAAGACAGACCAGGAAATGGACTGCACGACCAGGAAAAAAAGACTGAACTACCAGGAAAAAAGAAGAAGACTGCCGACTTACCAATTACAGTGAGTTATATTAATGCAAGCAACAACGTCTGATGATGCCGCCTGACACCGGCGCTGGTGAGCAGGATGATTGGAAGCAAGATTTTTTTGGCGGAAAGAGTGGTGTTGAAAGATACGGGTGACCAGCATAATACATACAGCTCCAGATTCAAGACTGACGATTTAAGAGAAATAATGCATCGAAAGATTCTTTTTCCAAGGTAGTAGAGGTCAGGGACTAATAAATGCAGGGTGCTGATCTATGTGGGTTTCAGAGGTAGCTGAACAGCTTTACCATGCCGCCAAAGTTGCAAATTTCCTAGTGAAAAAAACATGATTATCTACCCTCTTGCACGAATAACCAGTTTTCCCGTAACAATGCTTCAGAAATGGGTAGGTGACAGCTGTTTTACGGCGCAGCTGTACCTGGAGATACCTGGTAGCTAGGCTATGCCTGGATGCGCCGGGAAATCAGGAACAATCTGATAAGTGAAAAGGTCAGAATCGAACTCAATTTTTCCGTCTGAAAGGTTTGAAATTGCATGAAGGATAGAGAATAAAAAGTAAAGATGGCCGCTGAAGCACTATCTTTTTAAGCGGCATTACATTCTAGGATAGAGCTAACTGTTAGCGGCGAGACTACATTGGGGTCCATGAATACTATTTTTTGGTTTCTTTTTGAAATATGTATACAGAGAGATGAGAACCCCTATCAGGTTTCCGGTAACGGGAGTGTGCAGAATCTGGTCGTATCCTACTCGGTACTGAGTTGGCCATCTCTTGATAACAAAGCGAGATCTATTGTGGGGTTTCAGGGAACCAAATTTCTTTCTATAGATGCAAAAGTACAAGATAACAATTCTTCACTCGCCTCCAACAGAATGGCTATTAATCTGCAATTGTAATCGACTTCTAATAATTAGTAAGCGCTTCTTTAAGAAGCTATTGCTACCTCAGATATCTTTTTCATCCCACTGTCGAGCCGTTGAACATTGAATACCACATGCACGGGTGACAACCGATAATTAGACGTCATTGGTAGCAGAACATTCGGGATAACTAGTAGTCAAGCAATTTTATAGCACTTGCTGCTAAGGCCGTACCTGTCGCACACCCAGAATATTTATTATTTGCATGCTTGCAAGAGCCATGCATCGAAGAAATGTTTTCTTTTCGTACAACAAAGGAGAATTTTAAAACTTACTCTATCAGTAGTAGTCTGCTATGAGGTCTCTGCAGACTACTTAAGTGTAAGCAATAGTATTTACCACTAAACAGCCTCCACGAACCTGCTTCTAACATGTCTCTACTAACTCGCCTCTAACATGTTTCTACTTCCACCTATAATCTACCTGTAACATGTATTTACTAAGTCGCCCGCCTCTAACATGTCTCCACTAATCAACCTCTAACCAGTCTCTACTAGCCCGCCTCTACATCTCTATTACAACCTACACTCACTACTTTCTATTACTCACCATAAACTACGTTCCAATGCTAACCGATATATATACTCCCAGCAGGCGTATACTGTTAGTCAGTGTTCAGGCATATACTGTTAGCCAGTGTCCAGCGCGTCCTTCACCTTCACCACCCACCTCTATTAACCGCCCACACTCACTCTCCACTTCCTCCCACCCCATTCGCGGCTTCCCGTATTTACACGTGTCGCAAATGACAGCACCAAGCACACACCTTGTGGCAACAATTCTCACCTCAAATCCTTTCTCTGACTTTGTCTTCACTCACTTCTTTCTACACTAACCAAGATGAGCGTAAGTTATCGACATAATCATAACCAAGAAGCTCAACTAACAACCTCTCAGGACTCAAATATGCAGGTTGACAGCGAAGAGATTGATGAAAGCTTGTATTCTCGTCAGTTGTACGTGTTGGGAAAGGAAGCTATGCTCAAGATGGCAAACTCGACGGTGTTGGTGATCGGGCTCAAGGGCTTAGGAATTGAGATCGCCAAGAACGTCGCCTTGGCCGGTGTCAAGGCCTTGGACATCTATGACCCGGAACCAGTTGCTTTGGCTGACTTATCATCGCAGTTCTTTCTCAGGGAATCTGACATCGGACTCTCGAGAGCTGACGCCTGCTACAAGCGGTTGGCGGAGCTTAACCAGTACGTGCCAATTCGTGTGATCAAGCAGTTGACCCCGGATGTGGTTTCACAGTATCAAGTGATTGTGTGCACCAACACCCCATTGTCAAAGCAGATCGAGATCAACGAGGTCACCCACTCCAAGGGCATCAAGTTCATCAGCGGTCAGGTCAAGGGTCTTTTTGCACAGGCATTCGTAGATTTTGGCCCCTCGTTCACAATTTATGACCGCAACGGTGAAGATTGCCATACAGGAATGATCTCCGACATTGAAAAGGACGGAACCGTTACGATGATGGGCGAGACCCGGCACGGGATGGAGGATGGTGACTACGTCAATTTCTCTGAAGTGCAGGGAATAGAAAAGTTGAATGACGGCACCGTTTTCCGCATTGAGGTCCTTGGTCCTTACGCCTTCAAGATATCACCCTTCGACCCTTCCTGGGGAAAGTACATCAAGGGAGGCATTTACACCCAGGTGAAGGTTCCCTTCAAGACAAGCTTTCAGAGCCTTGCACAACAGGTCAAGAAGCCCGACTACGTCATCTCCGACTTCGCCAAGTTTGACCGGCCTCCTCAGCTGCACCTGGGTTTCCAGGCCATTGAGGAGTTCGAAACCAAGTATGACCGGTCTCCTAGACCACACAACGAGTCTGATGCAGAGGAGCTTGTTAATTTGACCCGTCAGTTGGCCTCCGAAAACCCAGCTGTGCTGGATGGAGCTGATCTAGACGAGGCATTGATCAAGGAGCTATCATACAATGCTCAAGGCGATCTCCCAGCTATGAACGCCTTCTATGGTGGTCTATTAGCACAGGAAGTTCTTAAGGCATGCTCTGGAAAATTTGGCCCGCTCAAGCAGTGGCTGTACTTTGACTCGCTCGAGTCTTTACCAGATTCTGCGGAGTATCCTAGAACAGAGGAGACATGCGCTCCTATCGATTCCCGCTATGACAGCCAGATCGCCGTCTTTGGACTTCCATTCCAGAAGAAAATTGCCAATCTCAAGGTGTTCCTTGTTGGTTCCGGTGCTATTGGTTGCGAGATGCTCAAAAACTGGGCAATGATGGGTCTTGGATCTGGTCCTGAGGGTCACATATTCCTCACAGATAATGATTCCATTGAGAAATCTAATCTAAACCGGCAGTTTCTTTTCCGTAGCAGAGATGTGGGGAAAAATAAGTCGGAAGTGGCTGCCGCTGCTGTTTCTGTAATGAATCCAGACATGACCGGCAAAATAGATGCCAGAATAGACAAGGTTTCTCAGGAGACCGAGAGCATCTTCGACAATGAGTTTTGGCAGAACCTTGATTTAGTGACAAACGCTCTTGATAACGTTGAGGCAAGGGCTTATGTAGACAGAAGGTGCGTTTTCTTTAAGAAACCTTTGTTGGAGTCTGGCACTTTGGGAACCAAAGGAAACACCCAGGTCATCATTCCAAACTTAACTGAGTCGTACTCTTCTTCGAGAGATCCTCCGGAAAAATCGATTCCCCTTTGCACCTTGCGTTCTTTCCCAAATAAGATCGACCACACAATTGCCTGGGCCAAATCTCTTTTCCAAGGTTATTTTCACGAAGCTCCAGAGAATGTCAACATGTATTTGACACAACCAGATTTTGTGGAAAGCGTTCTCAAACAATCAGGAGATGTCAAGGGAATTCTTGAAACAATCAATGATTACCTAACTTCTGGCAGGCCCTACACTTTCGATGACTGCATAAAGTGGGCCAGACGGCAGTTTCAGGACAAATATGTGAACGACATCAAGCAGTTGTTGTACAATTTTCCTAAGGATGCCGTCACCTCTAGGGGAGAGCCATTTTGGGCCGGAGCAAAGCGTGCACCTACTCCTTTGGAATTTGATATCAATGATGATAACCACTTCCATTTCGTTGTGGGCGCCGCCAATTTGTTGGCTTATGTTTATGGTCTAAAGGGTGATCAATCTGAACCAGACAAAGCTAAATACGAGGAGGTTATTTCGAAGATGGATATACTGCCATTTTCTCCAAAATCGAATGTGAAAATTCAAGTTGACGAGAACGAACCAGACCAAGCTGACCAATTTGTCCCTGACCGTGATGTCATTGAAAAACTCGCCTCCAGCTTGCCAGCACCGTCCACATTAGCCGGTTATCGCTTGAATTGTGTGGATTTCGAAAAGGATGACGATACCAATCACCATATAGAGTTCATCACATCTGCTTCCAACTGCAGAGCAGAGAACTATGAGATTGAGCCTGCTGACAGATCAAAAACAAAGTTCATTGCTGGCAGAATTATCCCAGCAATTGCTACAACTACAGCCTTAGTTACAGGTTTGGTTTGTTTGGAATTGTACAAGGTGGTTGATGGTAAGAGGGATATTGATAAGTACAAGAATGGATTTGTCAATTTGGCCCTACCTTTCTTTGGATTCAGCAGCCCTGTCGAGAGTCCAAAGGGTAAATATAACGATAAGGAATTTGATAAAATCTGGGATAGGTTCGATGTCTACGGAGACACCACCCTTGGAGAGTTGTTGAAGACCTTCAAAGAAAAAGAGGGATTGGAAATCACGATGATTGCTTACGATGTTTCTTTGTTATATGCTTCATTCCACCCTCCAAAGAAGATCAAGGAGAGGCTTCCAATGAAATTAACTGACTTGATTGAAGTGGTGAGGAAGAAGCCTGTTCCAAAGCATGAGAAGACCTTGATACTTGAAATTTGTTGCGAGGACAAAAATGAAGAAGACGTTGAGGTTCCTTTCATCTGCGTTCATCTATAGTCCATTATAATTACTTACACATTACGATAAGCAGTGTAGACTATACACAGAAGGTAACGCCTTGATTTCCCATTTATTATGTATTATTTAATTGCTCAACATACTAAAGAGAGTAGAGCAAGTCGTGCTAACTTGGCCCTGTATGTGGAGTATTACCTTTCCTTCTTAATCACCTTTCCATTTGCAAAAGTGAAGGTAAAGTCGCCAATTTGTGCCATTTCTTTATTATGCGTGATCATTATCATAGTGGTTTTGCTTTTTAAAGAAATTAGAATATTTCGGATAAGTTGAGAATTATAAGCGTCCAATGACGAAGTGCACTCATCTAGAATAAGGATCTTAGGTTGTCGAAGCAAGGCTCTGGCAATTGATAACCTTTGAGCCTGGCCGCCTGACACAACCATATCCCTATAGTTGCTGCCAATCTTTGTTTGTAATCCATTAGGAAGCGATTCGACGAAGGAAAGAAGATTCACTTTATCAAGAACTTCGTTAATTTGCCTGTCTGAAATAATATGAGGGTTTCCATAGAGCAAGTTATCCTTTATGGAACCATCTGTGAAGTAGTGCTGCTGAGAAACTATGGCACATGAGTCGACAAGTTGTTTTGAGGGAATTCCTTTGATGTTACAATTGCCTATAAAAATCTCACCTTCAGTCGGAATTAATAGCTTCATGAGAAGTGCCACTACTGTAGACTTTCCAGAGCCAGAGGGTCCAACTAAGCATGTGATGCAGTTTGCAGGGAATTTCATTGACACATTTTTAATCACCAACTGGGAGCCATCAGCCGGATATGCGAAAGAAACATTCTCAAACTGGATGTCGGGTTTCCAGAAGTTGGCACATGGATTGAACTTTGGATTTCTTTCTAAACCCATTGAGGTGAGTTTTTGGACATCATCGCCAGCACGAAGCCCTCTTTGAATATTTGTTGTACTTGCAAGTGCAGCTATGGCTGAAGAGACAGAGAAAACAATTAGCATGATAACTTTGATCATGCTGACCAATGAATATTCACCGGTCACAACCAATTCAATTCCATATAAAAGCAAAACAGCTTGAGTTAGCGAGATAATTAATAAACCAATACTTGTAGGAATGCCATATACTAATGCTCTCTTTTTTCCACTGGTAGCATACTTTTTAAGCTTTATTCTAAATTTCATTCTGAATCTTCGTTCTAAGTTCATGCTTATAATAGTTTTAATGCACACTGTTGTCTCGTGCATGGCCGCTTCCAAACTGTTCATGTCGTCCTTATGACAATTATCGTACTTCTTCATGAGAATAGTTCCCACCATTCCTCCAACGGCCGAGAGAGGAATGAAACTGAGTCCAACCAAGGCAAGCTTCCACCCGGCAAGTAAACCCCAAACAGTACCAACCAACATAATAATGATTGCACCTGAGGTGGAGCCAACAAAGTCTCCCAAGATACCTCTTAGATCTTTCATATCGTTAACCAGAAGGTTCGGCAAGCGACCGGGTTCACAGTTACCAAACCATGTCACATCCTGTGAAAGTACTTTTCTGAAGGCATCCATTCTGATATGATTCACCATTACATCAGAGGAGTCATTAGTTAACACCCTTCCTCCTAAACTAGTTAATCCTGCCGCAAACGATATTCCAGTAAGTATCAAAGACCACTTCAGCTGATAATATGAACTAGTTAGTCCGGATTCACTTGGAACAACACCGGAAATCAAGAACGAGCAACAAAATCCAAAAACAGGAGTGAGAATTCCATTGATTATTGTTAATAGAACGCCAAAGTAGTAGACTAGCTTGCTCTTAAGAGGCATAAAATGATAGAATAGGGAGAAACTATTCTTTAGACCTTCCTTTGCGGAAATAATTATCCTGTTATCGTCATCATTAGAACTGCAGATTGGACTATTAAGTGATTTTAAGCAGAAATCCTTAAAATCTTCATCGGTCGCTTCTGTATTTTGAAGCATCTGGAGATGATTAAAATGGCCTTTAGATCTCATTAATTGCTCTTTAGTTCCATGCTCCAAAATTCGACCATTTGAAATCACAAACACCTCATCAGTCGGATTGATTTGTGTCAAATCATGAGTAATGACAATAGTAGTCTGGAGGTGTCGGAGTTCCCTGAACCAACTAAGAATTTCTGCACGTTGCTTCCAGTCCACAGCGGAGAAACTTTCGTCCAACACTAGAATGGGTGAATTACGGATTATCGCTCTTGCTAAGGCTATTCTTTGTATCTGACCACCACTCGGGATAACAGAACCACCTAAAATAGTGTCTAGTCCATCTGGCAAGCTCCTTACAAAACCGTCTAGATGAAGCTTGGATATAACTCCATAAATGTAGGAATCGGAAACATTCCTATCTAACGAAAGGTTTTCCCTTAATGTCGTACGAAATATTGGCGGAAATTGTTGGATCAAGCATATTTGATCTCTCAACCAATGTGGATTCATATCATTGATATCTATTCCATCCAACATAATCTTTCCACATGATGGTTTATGCAAAGCTAGCAATAAAGATGAAAGGGTTGACTTTCCAGAGCCAGATTTACCAACTAGGAATGTAATATCTCCTGGAGAAATTGTGATATTGATACCACTCAAAACTTGCTTAGTGTTATCACTATCGTATTGAAAACAAACATCCTCGAATGCAATCTTTCCTCTGGCGGGTCGTTGAGGAGCAAATATGGAAGTGGAGTTTGACACTAAATGATCAGTGAATTCAGAGAGCTTTTGAATAGCAACACTCCCTTTTTGAATTCCAACCATCAAGATGGAAGCTGAACTTAGAATAACGCAAACACTGAGGCAGGCATAAAACGCAGCAAGCACATTACCAGGCTTACTGTATCCCTGGCGAACGAGAAAAGAGCCAAACCAGAAGCTCTGAACAAAAATCAAAAGAGAAAGCATTTTAATTATACTGATAGCAGAGGAAGCATACATTGTGAGCTTATGAAAACTCTTGGCACAGAGACTTAAGGAACTCAGAAAACGGTCTAGCTCTAAGTCTTTGGATCCGAGCAATTTCACCCATTGATAGGATGAAAAATTCCACTCTAATATGTTTAAAGATGCCTGTGATGCTTCATCTTCTATCTTAGTCCACTTGTCGAGGTACTTCACTATCGTAAGCAAGGAGCAGGCCAAAATAGGAAAGAGTGACATAATTAGCAAGGTAAGTTGCCATGAATATATGAAACTAACTACTAGCAAAGCGACAATGGAGCATAGAGAGCGAAGAGCTAGAGCCATAAATTCGCCTATTGCTGTACGGAAGTCTTCCACAGACTTATTCATCTGAAGTGTTTCTGAGTCTAAAGTCTCTTGCTTTTTGTCAAGCCACTCAAAACTGCCTCCTAAAACGCTCTCGTACAAAAGAGTTCGGCATTTAGCCTGCTGCTTCTCTGAAAATACAACAAACAATGTTATCTGAAGCCATCCGAATATACTGGAACCCAAACCAAGAAGTATAATGGCAATACACAGAATCCGAAGATCGATCAGAAATCCTGAGAGTGATGAGTATTCACCGGATATGTATTTCGTTAGCCTATTAAAAACCTTTGAGATAATAATTGTTGTTCCAAGAGGGGAAATAGAAGCCACGATGGTACAAAAGACCTGAGAGGTAATCAATGGAATATCTTGGACGGTGACAAACTGAAAAATACTTGTAGATATTAGAGGCTTTGCATGGTCATCGGTTGCAGGCTCATCAGCAGCAGTGTCTGAAATGGTTATGAAATCTACAGGCTGTTTCTCGGACATTATGAAAGATCTAAAACACACAATTAGCAACCGATGCTGGTAATGTGGTCATTGAGGTTCCAGGAGAAGTATTATAAGGAGTTGAGCAAGGTTTCATCTGGGGTCGGAGATTCGATAAGTTTCCTAATCGGGACAGATCAATGAAGAGAAAGCGATAAGACTCGGACTGAAAGAAAGACCTTTTAAAATTAGATAATAAGCTTAAGAGGACCTCTTCAATGTATCACATTTGGTTTCAGGTTGCTTCTGCAAAAAAATATGATCTTAAGGGACCAGGGGCTGTGCATCAATTCAAAAATGCAGCATAAAAGATGATGTTTTTGAGGCACTGTTGAAAGTAGTAGGAGTTAATTTGGGAAGCCAGGAGATCATCCAAAGATAGATAAATACGGAAGAAGCAGATGATAAATGCAGAAACAGTGATATAGGAAGCAGAAGTCACTGGATGATGGAAGGAAGATTGTATGGTACCTACTACAAGTTATACACTACATCATCTCGAAGACTGGCTGATACTTATGCCGGATGGATGCTTATTATTGCCACCGTTACATGAAAGCAATGGTACAATTGTGGTGTACAATAGACTAGTGCATCCAGTAAGGCTTATTGTTGGTTTGAAAATGTGCATCGCTCATTGGCTGATATCTTCAGCCGCAGGTCTGGGGTTCTCAGTGAAAAATTTTTCCGCTACCATTAAAGACTTAGACAAACTTCTATCACCAGTTTCTCTTGCAGTTTCTCTTGGGGCCTAAATGGCAACAGACATTGACTGTTTTTTAAGTGTAACGAACAGTTGATGCAGATAACTATGCATTTTCGGTGATGATTATCCTTAGATAGGGACAACTGACTCCTGATGAGTTGTTAATTTTAGATAGTAGATACTGAGGAAATGCATAGAGTAGGAGAGGAGTAGGTTGATAAAAGGAAAAGTGACTGCCCTTGGACACCATAGTGGCTGTGTAGGTTCCACCGTCTAGTAGCTGAAGCGAGAAGTTGGCTTATGGGTAGTCGTCGATGGACTATAGACAGTCAATTTTGGTGGAGCAGAAAGCGCTCCAGCTCTGGCCTGGTGACAAGCCTAGCATGTAGATTGTAGAAAGCTGGAGATTTAACTGAACCGATTGTTGCTTACGAGAAACGCTGTAGTTATGGAATATGCCTGGCTGCGACGCTGAGTGCAGCTGGCTGGGGCGGACACCAGTTGTCTGGGGAGGCTGCCATCAACCAGAACGTGTTGCCAGGACCGCATGGATCGTCACGGACAAATGCTATTCCATTTTTTTTGAGGCTGCTGGGTTCGCTGATGTTAGCCAGGAGCTACTATTTCAGGTCTGTCACTTACATGCCTGGCATCCACTTAGGGGCTGCTCTCTGTGCTACTCATCGCTTTCACTCGGGGGCTGCTGGTCGTCTTACTCACCACCTTCGTCTGGTGCCATCTAACTCCCTTGTTATGCGTTCTACCATCTACCATCTACCATCTACATTTGGATCTGCAGCTGTATCCGTACTTTCACAGAATCGTTCTTACCATGCCTCCGTTCTAGTTCCTGCATCTCTCTCCGATGCTCATCGATCACTCTTGCTCTTGCTCTTCCTTTTCTCCCTCCTTGCACCCCGTTTCGAAAGCGTCTTCATGCTATCCCTATACTCGGCCCCCTAACAACTACATACACCTCTACATCTACTGATTTTGTTTCGTCTTATCTATCCTTCCCAGTATATGGCATTTGCTCCCGCTACCGCTCCCGCTGCTCATCTCATCTCCGATGACACTGGCCATCATCGCGCATAAATGTACCGTCCTGGTTATTGTCTTTTTTCGGAGCTGCGACACAAGCAGAAACTGGCTTTTTCTTCTCTTTCTAGATATTTCATTTTTTTTTTTTTTCCGGCGCATCTCTTTCATTTTACTTTTTCCGTTTTGCGTTTTACTGATCTGTAGTTCTGGCTTTGACTGCTTGTTTCCTTGCTGTCATTATTACTGCACTTCACACTATAGCTCTAATCATGAATCAGGGCTGGCTATTGGTTCTTCTAACCTCTCTTACAACCTTCTGTGGTTGCTGCGTCATTTACACCGATGTGCTCTACCAGAAGTTGCTGCCCAAACGTTTTGCCAAAAAGCCACTACACATCGCCAACAATACCAACTTCTTGGTGTGCTCTTTGTCGCTTAGTGCCGGATGCTTGACCTTGGTCTCGCTATACAAGCTTCTCCCCAAGGCGGAGTCCTATCTCCGCCGGGTGCCACGCCTCCAGAGCAATCCAATAGAGCTCAAGTTGCTTATCTTTGTGTTCTACTTCTCAGGAATCATCATCTGCTCTGCCCTCAATGTCATCATCCATTTGTTCACCAGCGAGAGCATCGTCCACTGCGCTCACGAAAATCACCACCACCATCACCAACAGCTCCACGATGAAGAGGCACTTACTCCGGAGGACGACGAGTACACCGAGATTCCTCCCGACGAGCTTACTCCTGATCCAAGTGTAGCCCATGTTGCTGCAGGAATTGCTGCCACTAGCTCTCCACAATCTAGGGCTGCTGTTTCCTCAGACAATGTCGCTGCAGCATCCTCTTCTCAGGCCTTCAGTCCGATCACTGCTGCTGCAGCCGCCCAGACTGAGACAACTCCTTTGCTTGAAGGCGCCGCCTGCTGCCCCGGAAAGTCTACTGACAAAGGTTCTGCGGCCGAAGGTCTGGAGCACGGAGAACACTGCCATAAGGTGAAGTCTCTTGACGACAAGAATGGACTATCGATGGTGGACCGCTCGTTGGCTGTTCTGAAGGGTGAAAAGATAGAAGGTGAATGCTTTGCCGATATGGACGCCTGCTGCGAAGATATTGCACGAGAGTACAGGCTCCACCGCCAGAAGGCAGCCGAAGGACTTCACTTCTGCTCGTTACCAAGTCGAGAGAACTTGCTCTTCTTTCCTAAGTGCCCAGATGGCCACATGATTGTCAACATGAAAGAACTTCAAAAGAGATATCCTAACCTGGAAATACGTTCGCCTCTAATAAAGGATAAGCCAAACATGCCCGAGATGGAGCAGATAAACGAGAACGAGAACTTCCTGGGCGACGATAGCGACGACACCAAGAAAGAAAAGAGTAACCATCACCACCACATCAAAACTCCGCTTTCAAGACTCTTTTCTATTGGTCTTCAGACTGTGTTGGCAATCACACTTCACAAGCTTCCAGAAGGTTTTATCATGTATTCTACTTCGCAGGCAGACTCCAAACTAGGGTTGACGATCTTCCTCTCGATGTTCATTCACAACTTTGTGGAAGGTTTCACCATGACCTTGCCAATGTACGTGGCATTAAATTCAAGGTGGAAGGCGTTAATTATCAGCGGTACTCTTGGCTCGTTTGCACAGCCTATTGGAGCATTTATTGGATTTCTTATCTTCGGGGATAAGAAAGTTGATTTGGACGACAGCTTTTCTCTATCATTAATAGGATCGCTTATGGCCTTGACGTCGGGATTCTTGACGTTTATTGGTCTTCAGATGTTGACCAGTGCTATCGGCTTCGGTGGAAAGCAGGAAAAGGTCCTGAGGTGGGCGCTATTTGGAATGTTTGTTATCTTCCTCAGTAATATATTTATTTAGATAATGGAATCGGTTTGCAAAGAGCATGCTAGTAAGCGAGCAGCTCACGTCATAGGGATCTTGATACCGGCCACGTCGGATGTCAAAGAAGGATCTGGCAGTAATCAGTCAGTCACCTGTACGGTTGAGAGAGTTAATCATGTGACTGAGATACAAGCCGCTAGCGTTAAATCGGGAGTGTCACAGGAGCTATACTTCCAGCATCAGTAACCTTCGTCAGCATATTCCTTCTACTGGAGTCGTTTGCTTATCTTCAAAATTTCATCTTAGTCGTTCCTCTAATTTGTAGTGCTCTCACCATAGGCTCTGAGCGCTACAACTTTTCGGCCATTTGCAAGCTCATTTTTTTTTTTTTTTTTTTTTTTTTTATTGGTCCAATTCCCGCTTCTTTGCCATACCGAAAGTAATGTTACGACACCACCGAATTGTCTCTCTTTCTTGGCTAGCAACTCCACTCTAACTTGACGTTCGGCGCTTAACTCACTCACTACTTGGCTTCGACTCTACATAGATATTTCACACATAAGCGCTATCTCTTTGTCCATCCAACACATCTTTTTTCCTTAGCAAAAAATCAGCAATTATGGGCCAGAAAACCAGTAAACTCAACAAGGAAGACATCGGCAACTTGAAGCAGGGAACAAAGTTCACTTCCAGAGAGCTCCAACAGTGGTACAAGGGCTTCAAGAGAGATGTGCCGAGCGGCCAGTTGACTAAGGAAGAATTCATCCGTATCCATCAACAATTCTATCCTTTTGGTGATCCCGTTCAGTTCGCCACCTTTGCCTTCGAGGCCTTTGACATGAACAACACAGGATACATTGACTTCAAGGACTTTATTCTATCGTTGAGCACGGCCAGCCGGGGAAAACTTGCTGACAAGTTGGCATGGAGCTTCAGATTGTACGACAGAGACAAGGACGGATACATCAGCTACGAGGATCTTCTAAGGGTGGTGAAGTCTATCTATGCGATGGTCGGAACCGAGAGCGTCGAGTTTGCTGATGAGGACGTGACTCCTGAATTGAGAACTCAACGGATCTGGAACAAATTCCACAAGTCCGAAAACGAGAAGATCTCCTTGGAGGAGTTTGTCGATCCTAGAAAGCTGGATTCCGGGGCTTTGGATTCGCTAGGCATATACAACGACTTGGTGTGAGCCTGATGGTTGCTGCGTTACCTTGGAATTGGAACTTGGCTTGTGCAGTGCAGTTTTAGAAGTGTGTTCCAAGAAGGAGAATACTCGTTGAAGGCCTCGAGTATAAATCACAACCGTAGTTGATTGCTGAGGAAGCGTCAGGCCCCAGTGGATCAAAAGAACCCATGCAGCCATGTTCTGCTGAACAGGTTAGAAAGAATCTTCCAGGGCAAACCCGACATATGGACATCCGAGTTGAGTTTCTCTGTCAAGGTGATCGCCATGTAAAGCATACCCTATACCTTATCTCTCATTAACTAGTATCTACTTCTACATTTTCTAATTTAAGTCATGCTACCCGTCCCAGTGCTGGCGTCGGCTGCCGCCTGGCTCCGCATTGTCCATTCTTTCAAAATCGTTGCATTCATATACACTCGTACACCTCTATATTCTCTCGGCTGTAAAAACAGCACCACGCACAATCATCTTGATAGCCCCCGTGATGAGCCAGTGTGGTCTGGCCTTTTCGGAATCGTGCGTCAAGGCGATGTCAAGATGCTCAAGCTCCTGGTTCCTGAAGAGCTTGATAGTTTCCTCCAAGTGAACGATCTCGTCCGAGTCAGAACACTCTGTGGAGTCTTTCTTGCGCACATTCTTGAAGTTGTTGGCCAGAACCCGCAACTGGTCGTTGTAATGGTTACCAATGACAGTTTCCACGGCTTCTGTGCAGGCCATGGCGCCTTCCTTGCCCAATAGGCCGGTGCCAAATCCCAATCCTAGAGCACCCGCTTTCCAAATCGGTGTTAGGATCGATGGACGAACCCGTTGCTGCACCTGCATCGTGTTGAACGTGGTCCGATGATGGATTTCCTGGTCCCGCATATGCTTGAGCAATGGCTTCAACCCCTTCTTGTGGCCCAATGCCATTGTCTGTCCCAAGTAGATCAAGTCAGCACCCAACTCTCCAGCTTGGTCCACTCGTATAGCTCGGTCAAGGTATGCCTGTTGTGCTCTTGATAGAGCCTCATGCGTAGGGCCGTTTGCAGGCCTTGGTGCCATGTACTTTCCGGGGCCCGTGGATCCTAGAAAACGTCTGAAAACTCTGCTCATAGTGGTGCAGAAAGAAAAACTGGCACATACGACGTCAAGTTGTTCTTCTCGCTGTATTCGGGTTTAAGAGTGCACAGCCGCGATGCCGAGTGGAGTGATAAAATGAGTAAAACCGTTAGACCTGGGACAAATGGAACCTCTGAACAGAATATGCGATCTGAAGGCGTTTGAGCACTCCTTCGAGGGTGTTTAGGTAATGATTCAGTGGCGGTTGAAAGATATTCTCTTGCAAATTGCAGGCTGCAGGTCAATTTGACCTGTGGTGGAGGCGGTGGTATGTAGAAAGCAGTGGTCGGGATTCTAGCGCCAGATCTTGCTTGGCAGCGCACCGTGAGATCTGCTCAAAACGAATGACCGCATCTGGGCGGTTGTTCACACCTTAACTAGACACCGCCTTTGAACACATCTAAAGGTGTAAAAAAGCTTCTTTGAGGTGATTAACATTTCACTTGCTTGGCATCTGGGCGCTGGGCTTTGGTGCAGAATTAAGCGCGGAGAATTGCATCTTGCTCGATGCACTATGTGAGAGGACTATTCTGCAGATACCATGCGGAGTCAAAACCTTGATTTGTAGCGACTATATCTCAGCCTTGACATTTTGGCTGGAAATGTTATAAACATAAGTAAGATCGCTACAGACAGCCGCCGAGATTCTTGTTGCCCCTTCGCCAAGTAGCCATGACATGAGAGCCCGACCATCAAATACCAGTAAAGATTTTCTAGCTCACCAGAATGTAGACAAGTATGTTACCTCTAGCTAGCATAATACCAGGGCGTGCATATTTAATCGCATGAAGATTAGTTGTCTGTGAGAAGCACCTGATGTCATGCTCTTCTCTGCTTTCCGCCCATGTGTAGGCTTCACCACCCTCCTGGGTGCATCACTAGAGGGTGACACAATGCACTTCTTGTCATACTACAGTCTAATTGAACGATAGCTTCTGCTATGCAAATGCTGCATGCTCGCCTGATTGCAGAAGCTCAGCAGGTGACAGCCAGTGGACTTGAAGTTACGTCAACGAAATCACCTCTGTGCCGGAGAGCCATGCGATACAGGTATGACGACGACATCTACCAAAGCTTCTTACTGCCATAGATAGGATAAAGGCAACTTACAGGCAGTTCGACCATTTGTCATAACCTGCAAATGGTAGCATGCCCGCACTACGTTCAGCCGTGGAGACTCCCACATCTGCTACCAAAAACATCCTCAGTTCGGTTCACATTCCAGGCAGCATATCCCACTACACAGATGATTAAACACAAATGACTACACATGGACGCCTATAAATTTTACCTTCTTTTCTTTCCTTCTACTTCTAGGACCACCTTAGCTAGCTGCACTTGGTGGTCTACAGGTGAACTGCTCTTGATTCCCGATCATCTCGTAGCACTGCCTCAGCCATGCTTCCATGCTAGACTATTCCCGCGTCTCCACTTTGAAGATCTCAGCTTCTTTAGTCTGGTAATTCGAAATAATAGGTCGGCGTAACAGCCAGATACCTTGGACACCAGCTCCACTTTTCACCACTCCATTCTGTCGGCTTCACCTGCCCAGTTTACCCGAGATCACGCTCTGTGGTCTGCACGGCCTTCCATTTCCCCACACTTTGATGCTGGAAGATTTTCACTATTTTTTCCTTGAACGGTGGACACTTGTGCCGACTTTTTATTTTTTTTTCTCTTCTTGTGCATCACTTTTCCAGTTACTTTTCAGTATCTTTGGCAACATCATGGTTAAAGTTACTGTCCTCGGAGCTGCCGGCGGAATCGGCCAGCCACTATCTCTTTTGCTACGTCTAAATCCACTCGTTTCTCAGTTATCTCTTTTCGATATAGTGAGAGCAGTTGGAGTTGCTACCGACCTTTCACATGTTCCTACAACGCAGGGCATCCAGGGTTATGTGCCAAAGGACAAGACTGACAACAGCCAGCTTGCTGCTGCTCTTAGAAACACAGATATCGTTGTCATCCCTGCCGGTGTGCCAAGAAAGCCTGGCATGACCAGAAATGACTTGTTCAAGATCAACGCCGGAATTGTCAAGAACTTGGTCCACCAGGTCGGAGTCGTTGCTCCGGACGCCTTCATTTGCATCATATCTAATCCCGTCAACTCCACTGTGCCAATTGCCGTCGAAGAATTGAAGAGGTTGGGTGTCTACAACCCCCACAAAGTCTTTGGTATCACCACATTGGATAACTTAAGATTGGAGGAATTCCTAAGCTTGCTTCTTCCATACAAGATCAATCCTAAGGACCTCAGGAATGATGTTGTCGCCGTTGGAGGCCACTCCGGTGAGACCATTGTTCCAATTATCAATTCCTGGAGACTGAACTTCTCCGATGAAGAATACCAGGCATTGGTCCATAGGGTCCAATATGGTGGCGATGAGGTTGTGAAGGCCAAGCAAGGTGCTGGATCTGCTACTCTATCGATGGCTACCGCTGGATACCGTTTTGTCCGCAGCTTGATCGAAGCAATTACCACCGGAAAGGAAATTGACGAAGTTGCATTTGTCAAATTCGACGAGTTGCCAGCAGATGTTCCTTCATCTATCAGCTCGAAAGTGTCTTATTTCAGTATTCCAATAAAGCTGGACCAGGGTGGAGTTAAGTACTGTAAATTCCCTGTAAAGGTGTCTGAAGAAGAGAAGAAGATGCTCCAAGTGGCAGCCGAGAAGTTGGCAAAGGAAGTCTCGAGAGGTTTTGATTTTGTTCATGGCTCCAAACTATAGGTTGGTAATAACCGAATTATGAAACATTGATGAGTGGTTACTCAAGTGTAGAAGGTGCAGCGTGCGTAGAGGCTGCCGGGATGGGCTGTCCTAGCTGAAATATTCCAAGACAGTTTCAATGGTAATGCCATAAACATCCTGGACATAACCTATTTAGTATAAATTTTGAAGGAGGCCAGCACTATTGAAACAAGTTATTCCTGGTTATAGTTGCCTTAGGTAAGTGTAGCTCGGTACCTAGTACAGTCTCGTCTGTGGAAACCTGTAACTGTAGGAAAACGTATTGCTCTTATAAGATCTATGATTACTTTACTACTGGCCCCAACTTCGAGCTCTGAATATTTACTACTGGCCCCAACTTTGAGCTCTTGAAATTGCACAGCGAGTGGCTCAACTTCTTCTGCTACAGCTACAGCCACTCGTAGTTGCCCGATAGTAAAGACATGATGCGGCTACATTTCTGTCAGGTCCTAAAACCGATTGCCACGGAAACCTACATACACTTTCTGTTTATTTTTAGAAGAATGAAACAACAGATCAAACTACAGTGTGCAAGTACAACAAAACATTTTGAGTGAAAAGCTATGACTACAGTAGTCGGCTCGGCGTCAACTGCTACCACTTGTCAGGGCCACATGGAACTCAGCCCCATCGAAAGCATACAAAGCTTCAACTCCGAAGGGCGAACATCTCCCAGCATGTCAAAAAGTTTTCAATAAACGGCAATAACTGTTCCACAACATCAAAGGACCGCAGAATCGGAACGGCTTCATACATGTCGGAGTTTTTGTCTCTCTGAGCACTCGGCTGCCGCTTTTAAAAAGAGGAAAAAAATAGATCCTATGTATACATCTATGCATGAGAGCCGCACACACACATAGCAGACGTCTAGCAACGGTTACAACTCAAGATGTCGTCGACACAAGCATGCTAGAGCTCTTGTAAGTATGCATGACCACAGGAAATGGATGTAATACAATGATACTTTTGTGGTCCGGAAACTACCCATAAAAAACTATAATGCAATAGAATTATCAATATGGTACCCGGTTGCAAACAGATTGCAAATTGCAGGATGCAGTGTCTTGAGGCCGCCGCTTGCTACCGCTTACGTAACGAATTTTTTGGGCGCTTTCTGTGTTCAGAAATGTCCGTCCAAAACTAATATAAATATAAAGTGAGAGTGGTCGCCAGCTTTTGCCGTTGTCTCTTTGTGTTGGCATCGTCGAAACTTGAGAGATGCCAAAAGCCGGATTTGCGGAGCACCGAGACCGGATTCTTCAGCAAGATGTCGGTCTCGACTATTACCTATATAAGCTCAAGATGAGCGTAGAGGATTGTGAGCAGTTTCTCAACTATATAAAGAAGAAAATCAGCAGTGTAGAGAGAACAATGGGCCGAAGTAGAGATGCCAAGGGAAGGATGATCAGCGGCGTCAGCAGCTTGATAGGTCATCGTGGAGACGTCAGGAGAAGTAATGCTGGCAGTATCAATGGCACGACACATCCTTCAGCTAGCACTAAGATAAGAGATAGTGCACTAGGATCTGCGCTTTATCTCATTGGAAGAAGAGATGACGAAATCAAGGAAAAGGGATATGGGCCTTACTTGAGCACGTTAATGGAAATCAGCCAGCGGGTTTTGGCTTTAATGAAGAGCTGCAATGATTCCAGAAAAACGATGAAGCGGCAGATTCATGATTTTGAAGATCAGTTGGCGCTAGCCATTGATCAGTCTGACAAGGCTAAGGCGGAGTATCATCGTGCTATCGAAAAGTATCGCCAGAAGTTGGCCCTGCCAGATAACCAGAAGTCTCGTTACATGGGAAAATCTGGTCGTGACGTCAAGGTACGGTACCAGCAGAAAGTCGGCGAAGCTGATGCAGAGTACCTAAGTCAGATACAGAACTCTGCACACCTCCGAGCAGAGTTTGATACGCAGAAACCAGTGTGGACGGATGCTCTGAGAAATATGATCCAGAGCTACGACGAGAGACTCAAGGCAGAAATAGTGAAATACGCAGAAGCAACCGAACAGCTATGCTCAATAATCGTAGAGAGTATAGCATCTGTCAGGTCCCGTGCATCGCTAAAGGATCTTGCCATGAATATCAACTTCAACAACGATCTATCCAAGAGTGTCGAGCACACCATGGTCACGCTAACCCGTGACTTGCAGCCGAGAAAGTACGTGCAGGAGCTGAATATTGAAGCCAATAATCCGGCTCCCATCAATTCTTCTTCTTCTATATCCGTCAGCGAGTCTTTGAACCAGCAGGGTGAGAACCAGCCTGCCCAGAATCCAGATGTGTTTTCCGGTCAGCAAGACTTTGGCCATGCTCAGCCAATGCAGGGTCAGGACATCTTTTCCAGTCAGCAAGGTTTTGGCCATGATCGATCTGAGCAAGTACAAGAAACGACCTTGAGTTCTCAGAGTTCGCAGAACTTTAGTCAGGGCTCGCCCGGGTTCCATCAAAGCCAGTCAAGCTTTGGACAGAACGAATCTGGCATTGGACAAAGTCAGTCAATTTTAGGACAAGGCCAGCCCAGTCCAGGATACAACCAGTCAGCCTTGGGCCAGCAGCAATCCACAAATATATTTGAGATACATGATACTCCTGGACAAGACTACCGTTTCAGTTGATTTCAGATTTTTTCCCCCCTGTAGCCCACTAGTCTGGCTATATGTACGATATGTACGTTCCATCAAGACACATAATTGTGTAAACGGAAATAAAATGACCGCATTTCCCGGATACCCTACTATATGGTGTAGCATCTGGATTCGTATCGAGAGCACACTGCAACGCCGGTTTTAGTCCAGGTTCCTCCCACCAGCCAACACCTACCATGTAAATTCATCTACTCTAATATTACTTTAACGTTAATCTAAAACATACAGTTGGTTCTTTCCGTTTAGACTCCCTTTTTATCTAGAGCTTGCCAGCAATGAGATTTTTGATCATGTCTCTTCCAGTAAAGTAGATAGTTCTGGTGAGAGTAATAAAGTCCAGAGTGGAGGCAAATGTGTCCATGAATCCAAATGGTAGCATCGCAGGAATCCAGCCCTGAGCCAATTCCAAGGCGTAGGATCCGGCAGGCATGGAATACTGCTTAAAAGTACCCTTGACTAAATGATGCTGATCGCCTGGAGCATACACGCTTCTCTCCAACTGAGTTGGAAAAGCAGCATACTGATATCCCTGTAAGATGGTGAAGTAGTCGTCTGCAAAGTGGACACCAGTGTGGCCTTCGGTTCCAACAGCAGTACCGAAGAAGATCACATATTCCGAGATAGAAGCGTGGAGAATGAACATCTGGCCCATGGCACCACCAGCGTTGTTGAAAACCCAATCGTCGAAATTAAGGGGATTGATTATGTCTTCTCCGTACTCCTGGATCAACTTTTCGTTAAGGTCGTACATAATGGCCGTGATGTTTCCATCGTGTGCAGCGATCGACTGTTGAGCCAACTTCTGGACTACTTCCTTGTCGAAGATGTAGTTGGAAGGTAGCCATGTGTAAAACAGGTAGTTGAAAACATAGAAAAGCAACACAGGAATCAATCCAAAGAGTAAGAGCTTCATGGTGTCTATTCCAGAGGGAGAGAAAAGTCTGGAGTTGGTTGATCTGTGAGCTTAAAAATGATTTGAATAGTACGAGAATACGCGCTGAGATCTATGCCAGATCTGGTAAACGACCTAAACGACGGAGATTAGTAGGAGGCTAATGCACCGGATAATGCAAAATGCTGGTTTGGAAGTACAAAGGGTAGTAATTATAAGCAAAGAAAAGCAAAGAGAGATGGCTAAGTAGCAATTCTAATTCTCATTATACACGTTGCTTGTTGCAGCTAGATAACTTTCATTTTGCGGCGCTTTGGGCTGCTAATTAAGCAATACTTCTACACACCCACACAACAGTGCTGATGGAGGAATGTTGCAATGCCTCTGTTTCTTCATCATTGTTTTCAGTGCACATTACTGTATTGTGCTGCTGCCATTAGGTTTTCATCTGTATCTTGTTGACTGCAACTTCTCCGTCTGAAAATATCGTTCCTCGTATATACGCAGTGTGCCTATTCCGTAAGCAGTTACGTCATGCTATGAATTTTCTCCGTTTCTCTCTTGCTGAATGCACCCAGTTAGAACTGCTCAGAAAAGCACACTAGAACATACTTCCAGTTAGCTGAATTGCTATTCAATGAGCATCTGCCTGCTTGGTTGCCATCAGTGTTGTTACCATATCGTTCTCTGGTCCCAACCTAGATCAATGAATATTCGTCGCGTCGGTTCAGACGATTCTTTTATTCCTATCTTCACCTAACTGTTTTGCCATGAAATCTGAAAATGTGCAGCTAGGCGATCGCCAGCCCGCTGACATAAGTGTGTTAGAATCAGAGCTAGAGTCTTGCGGTAACGGGAACTCTAGGGTGTACTGTTTAATTCATGATTGCATCAGAAAGTACACTGCCGAAGATCTGGAGACGTTGCTAAGAAAATACTGGACCAAAGATGCCAGTATTAAAAGTGGGTACTATCTTTTGGCAGCAGAAGAAGCTGCAGATGTCGGTGATCAGAATCAGTTGAGGCGTTGTTTAAACTTGGTAGAGGAAGGTAGGCTTGGTAAGATTACTTCAGATGCATTGCTGAGGTACTACCTTTTAAAGTCTGGAGCATCTGAAGACAGAGAGCAGGAATTGTTCGTCGACAAGGCATACAGCGAGTTCAAGAATCTTGGTAATGCTTCATCTCATATAATGGAACAGTTGTTGTGGCGGCTAGTGGAAATAGATTTGCGTAACGGAAACTACGAGAAAGCTTTGCGCAGTGGGTACTCTGTATTGATTAAATTGAGTCAAATAGAAGCATATTCCTCCGGTGTGGAGAGAGCTGCAGAAGTACTTTTAAAAATGGTTTATATGTGTGAGTATGGGGCGACCAAGGTGAAGATGATAAGAGAATTCTTGCAGCTTCCGTTGCTGCATCCCAATAAGGCGCTTGCCAGAGGTCTACAGATGCAGATGCAATTTAAAATACTGAAGCTTAACGAGCAAGACGTCACAGAGCCCATTCTTTCGCAATTTGAGTTAGGCCACCGCAAGCTTGTACTGCAGCGGCTCCTGGAATTTGATATTGCTTGCTTGTCCAGACACTTTAAAAGTGCACGAATAAAAGATGCTTCCCGGCTGGTCGGAGTGCAATCTGAGGAGATAATGGAAGCTGTAATTTCTATGGTACTGGAAAAAAAGTTAGTAGCGGAGTTAGATGAAGTTGATGGATTCATAATATTTGGCTCCCCTGCTAACAAGGATTGGAACCAGCAATTGATGAAGTTTCTAAACGAGGTTGAATATATATCAAGCGAGATATGAGGGATCGCATTGGAGAAGGATGTTAACGCTATTATAGGTCTTGCAAGCTGTCGTCTGAAATGTTGACATAGGACTTAATGACTAGCGGACAAAAAGTAAAGGGCTTTCATAAAATACTACGAATATATCAAGGATACATTAATGAGTGATGGTTTCAAAGGAATGTATAATCGATGCACTTCGCTAGATATCTAACGAAATGTAGGGGAGTATTAATTGTGATGCGAAAACCAAAGTTCCATAACCACCCTCCTCCCCTGTAATGGCCTCTTAAAGTAGCAAACTTACCTACTCGCCTCGACTTTTTGTCTCTACTTATGCTCATATTCATTCGTTGTCTAGACATTTCTACCGTGATTATATGACTTTGGCAGCTTAGGCCTTGACTCTGCCGGACAACATATCACTTGTATCCCTGATCTGTTGCCAGAAAATTGACTTTCTCACCCTCTTTCCTTCCTCTGTCTCATGATCAAACAATTTTCTGATTCCTGTGAATTTCACATCAGAAGCATCAATTCCCAAGACGCAGGCAGTTTGGCTGACTTCAGGAGAATTCTGGAACTCTCCAATCTCATCTTCAGCTTCGGAGGCCAACTTAAAGTTCCTCTCCAAGAATCCAACAGCTCTGATGGCAAATCTGGCAGCTCTAGTCCTGTCAATTGGTGAGGGAATACCTCCTTGTTGGACATGACCTGGAACTGCTGTCTTAGCATCAAACCGTCCTTCAGACTCCGCATTGATAATACTGGCCATCACTTTTGGTGTTAGAACCTTTGAAGCCTTCTCTGATTTGATGAGCAATCTTCCGGATTTCGCCTTACCACGGTCATTCGAAAAAGATAATTTGAGGGATTCGATATCCTGTTCAAATTGCTCAAGTGAAATTCCCTCCTCTGGAACATAGGAAGCCAATGCACCAGTACAAAGTTGGGCATAGCTGGCAATGTATCCACAGTTGCCTCCCTGACATTCCACAACGAAACAACGGTTTCTGGTGGCGGCTGCAGACTGCTTAATAGCATCGCAGTAATCCACTAAAGCGTTCAGACAGGTATCTGAACCCAAGGAATACTCTGTTCCAGGAACGTTATTCGAAATGGTTGCTGGTATCTGCACCATAGGAATACGGAAAGCAGGATAGTTAACACGGGCTTTCTCGAGCTGACTTAAGGCCACAAAACCTTCGAAACCACCGACAATGACAAGTCCGTCAAAGTGATACTTCTCAAAGTAATATGCTACCAGTCCAATGTCAGCCTCTTCTGGTGTTGCACGGTTAGTTCCAATCTCCGAACCACCAAGGCTATTCCAGCCATCAATATCAATCCATTTAAGGCTGCGCACCGACTCGTGACGGGCAAGACCCGTGAATCCATTGCAAATAGCGTAAGGCACATGACCTCTAGACATACAGTACGTGGCAAAAGCATACACAGCTGGGTTCATACCACCGGCTGGGGCACCTATGTTTATTATGGCAAAGCGGCGATGGTCCTTCTCTGGTAGCGTAGGCTTCTCAAAGTCGGCAGAGTTCATGGCCATCAAGTTGGATAGATGCTCAGAGAACTCCGGATCCCGAAGTCTAATGGCCTCAGAGAAATTCTTGGCGTCGATTGCAGCTGCAACCGACTTGGTTAGCTTGACGGCCTCCACAAGCTTTCTGCGCACAATGGTATTTTCGGAAATTCCAATCATTGGGGAAGGAGTCTCTGGAGTGCCACTGAGCACGGCATCGACTGCTGCAACACCCTGCAAGGTGGCAAGCACTCTGTCGTATGCCACGGCAGTACCACCACGTTGAACATGGCCCAAAGTGGTAATACGTGTGTCCAAACCTAGTTTGTTGACCAAGACGTTCTTAACGTCCTCGGAAGTGATTGGAGTCAAATCTGAGCCAATGGCTCCCTCGGCGACGATGACTATGGTCTTCCGCTTACCTCTGGCTCTGTGAGCAGCCACAATCTCGCACATATGCGAGGACCATTCTTTACGGGAGGAGGGCTTTTCTGGGATGAAGATCCAGTCGGCGGCCGTGGAAATACCAGCCATGAGGGCTAGCCATCCACAGTGACGGCCCATGACCTCGATGACAAAGGCTCTTTGGTGAGACTGGGCAGTGGCCTCGATGTAGTCGACGGCCCTGCATATACGAGCAAGAGAGGAGTAGGCGCCGATCGTCGCGTCGGTGGAGGACATGTCGTTATCGATGGATCCGACGGTACCGCAGATATTAAGGTGCTTGTGAGCGTCATACTGCTGCTGGGAGATCTCGCCCTTCTGGAACAACTCGCTGATGAGCGAGGGCCATTCACTCCGGAAGAGGTCTGCCCCGGTCAAGGAGCCGTCTCCTCCACAGACGATCAAGGCGTCGATGTCAGCCTCGATCATGTTCTTGCAGGCTGCTAGCCGGCCCCAGCGCTCGCGGAACTCTTTGCACCGGGCAGTGCCGATGTTAGTGCCTCCCTCGCTTAGCCAGCCGCGCACCTCGTGCCACCGCATCTCTCTGATGTATTGCGGGCCGCCTTCCACAAGGCCCTTGTAGCCCTCGTACACCGCGAAGGCGCGGCATCCGCGGTAGATGGCCGCCCGGATCACGGCGAGCACGTTGGCATTCATGCCGGGAGCATCACCACCCGACGTCATCACGGCGATGTTCCTGTGGCTGGTGCCGCTCTGCAATGTGGCTGGCTGCTCGGGCGGTGCAGCGCTGCCTGTATGGTCCAGCACCCTGGACTTGGCGTTGACGCCAAACGGGTTCCTCATACACGAGAATCCCACCAGGGAGCCCAAAGGGTCGATCACGTACACCTCGAATGGGTCGAGCTCCTCAGGCCGCACCTGGTAGTGTGCCCCGTGCGCCTTGAGCCGGCCAATTAGCTGCTCTATCTCTTCGGTGTTGTAGCACACATAACTCTGCAACGTTCTCCAGTCTCTCTTGGTCTGGTGGTCAACCAAGTTGCTGATGCTGTCCCTGATGCTGGACACGTCGGCTGCAAGCTTCGGATCAACTACTAGCTTGACCCAGGCGTCTTTGGCCGTCATCCAGCACTCTCCTTGCTTATCTTCACTCACAGTAAAACCAAGTACATCTCTGTAGAATTCCTCTGTTTCTTTGTATAGGGCTTCGTCTGGAGCATAGTACACTACAAACGAAGTGTTATTGAATATCGCTGTCTTCTCTACCATGATATCTATGCTGTTGGTGAAGAGTTCAGGAAGAAAAGAGTATGGTGTCGATGCGGAAAAGCTGAGTGCAGCACGGGGGTGCGGTGACCGAGCGCGGTAGCCTCATCTACGGGGAAGAGAAGTGAGCCGCTGTGGCAGCTGCAGCAGTGCCACGCTATGGAGGCGGCGTGTGGGGCGGCTGATGACGCCAGCTCTACCGGTGGGAATCGGGGTCTCCTGGGAATCCGCCATGTTGAAGCATGTCAACTGTGTCGGCTGCAGTGGTGGCAGAGAACAGAGCCTGCAGTGTCTGCAAAGCGTGCCGAGAGTAAAGCCAGGCAGATCTACGTGGCGGTGCCGCATGCTGGGTGGTGCTGCGGCCAGCAGATACGCTCCCCGGTAGCAGGTGAGGGTGCAGCGGGAGTAAAGCTCTGGGTGCAGTGGTAGCAGGTCTAGTCGGTCGGTCGGCTGGTTCCAAGTGCCTGGCAGAGGAGCACGCGTAGTAGATAGTGCAGACCAGACAGCACAATCTTTGTGAGTGCTAGATGGAAGGGGGTTTGTACAGTAGTGTCTGGTTCTGCAATTGCTGTGGCGGATCCTGTAAGACGCATGATAGAACCGTTTGTAGCTTAGCCCAGAGAGCCTGCCCCAGTCTGTGGCTTCCAACCTATGTATAAAACCATTACCAAGCAGAATTGACCCCAACCACCACGAGTTTGCCGGCCAATTCTGGCTTACGTCTTCTCCATAAGCCCACTCTCCGCGTGGTAGCAGGACCTGGGTAGCCTACCCAGCAATAGGTGTGCTTTGTGCTTTGCAGACCAGAACCAGGCCCAAATTGGAATCTTTCCGGGTATTGTTATCACTCAAGATTTTCTAATGTCTACACACCTCTAAAAGATCTTATTCCGCTGTCATGCAGATCTGTTTCCAGCACAACGTCGCTACCATCCCGGTCGGACCACTTCCGCCATTAATGCACTGCTCCTCATCGTACCTTCGTCAGCCAATCATTAAGATGCAGCTCATACTTTTGGTAATTGATAATCACACCACCCATTTCATACAATGCATAGTGCTTTCAACAGTCTGTTTGTAAAATATCGATTTCTGCATCAACCCATGCTTGTCCACCGAGATCGGAAGCCTCCATCGGTGTCTCTATCTACGGCTGATCCACTATACCTTACTTTCTTCGACCATCTCCTGTTTGCCGGTTTTCTAATTAGATACGGTACGATTCCGTGTTTTTTTTCTTCTTTTTTTGTGCACAACCAGTAGTGTTAGCATATGTTCGGCACCACAATAGCTGGTCTCTTGCCAATCCAGAGTTACCTTTTCCGGTAGTATAATTATGTCACACTCCTCCACAGAATGCTCTCTATTATTCTATTGCTACTATAACTAATTTTCTAATATACACTAATTTACATCCTTGCTCTTTCCACCATAGTAATGGCTTCCAAATTCTTCTAGCCACTCTTCCCTGATCGGCATGCATGTCCTCATGAACTCCTTCGACGTCATCACCAACTCGTTGTAGAGCACCATCTTAGGTGGTGCTCTACTTTCCACCATAGTAATGGCTTCCAAATTCTTCTAGCCACTCTTCCCTGATCGGCATGCATGTCCTCATGAACTCCTTCGACGTCATCACCAACTCGTTGTAGAGCACCATCTTAGGTGGTGGTGCGACTTTGAATAATACAGAAGATGGATGGATCCAGACCTGCTGCTGCTTCTTGAGAGTTTTATAGCTGTTACCTCCTCGGCTTAATTTAGCAACGTTAGAAAAAAAGCCGCTTGTAATAGATTTCATTACACGTAAGGTCAGGCGGCTCTTCTCCAGTGATTCCTCATTTTCCAACAACCCCATCTTCAGACAGATCTTCTCAAGCTGGTTGCGGATATTCCGAGCTCTGTTAAGAGAGCGGTACTGGAGAAAGTTATCCCGACACCATTGAGGAGAGAACCCATTCTCTGCAAACTGAGTCCATATCTCAAGTAATGTGAGTTGATCACCCCCAACTTTACTGGAAAACTTGGAAGCTGCCACATCAGCCTGCTCTTTCTTGTCCTTTGGACGATAGAATAATGATCCAGTTTCCTCTAGCAGTGAGACCACTGAAATCACCTCTGCACAGCACTTTAGTTGAGCACTGGTCAAAATGCATTTAGAAATAGGTGGGTTGGTTGGAAAGTCCGCCATACGACGCCCTAGATGCGTCATCTCACCACTCTCATTGAGTGCCCCTAAAGAATATAGTTGCTCTAACGCCTGTACCAACGAGTTTGGAGATGGTGCATCCATAAAGTCAAAGTGTAACAAGTCGCTGATACCGAGCGACATCATAAGAAGAACAACGCTGGAAAGATTGGTGCGTAGAATTTCAGGGGTGGTACTTTCGGGCATTTCATTCAAATATGCCCATTTTGTGTATAGGCGAAAGCACTTTCCTGGACCTGTTCTACCAGCTCTTCCCGCACGCTGGTCTGCAGATGCTCTAGAGCATGGAACAACCTCAAGTGACTCCATTCCGGTGGATGCATTAAATATATTCTGCTTGACAAAGCCGCAATCGACTACAAACACAATTCCGTTGATTGTTAACGAGGTCTCGGCAATATTGGTGGCCAAAACAACCTTTCTGGAACCACTAGGCGTGGGCTCAAAGATACGCTGCTGCTGTTCTGGAGGGAGGTTGGCATAAATGGGGCAAATAATGAGATTCTGTTGTAGTTGATTTCCACCCATCTTTTCGCAGGTTTCTTCAAGATTCTGTGACATGCGCTCGATCTCATCCTGTCCAGTAAGAAATACTAAAATATCTCCGGGTCCTTGAGAGAGGTGAATTTGCAGCACAGTGGTGACTGCTGCATGCAAGTAGTTTGCCTCAGGCTGAGCAGTGTAGTGAATCTGAACAGGAAACCGACGACCTGGGATGTTAAATATTGGAGCGTCGTCAAAGTAATCACTAAATTTCTGCGCATTCATCGTAGCAGATGACACAAGAAGATGAAAGTCGGGTCTTAAGCGGCATAAATCCTTGAGCAATCCCAAAAGGATGTCTGTATGGAGTGTGCGCTCGTGTGCCTCGTCGATCATCATACATGAGTAGCGTTTCAACTCTGGATCATCCAAAAACTCTCGCAAAAGCATACCATCAGTCATGTACTTAAGTATAGTTTTCTCACTGCAGTGGTCATCAAATCGGATGGAGTAACCGACTCGTTGGCCAACCTTGGTTCCCATTTCATCAGCAACTCGTGTAGCAACAGAGATTGCGGCCACTCGTCTCGGCTGTGTGCACCCAATCATCTTGCCAGTAGTGGATTTCCCTTTGGTGGACCCGCTGGCATCCTTTTGATTTCCATCCTCGGCAAATCCCGCTTCGTATAAGTACTGGGGCAACTGAGTTGTCTTTCCAGAACCAGTCTCACCCACAACGATCAAGACCTGGTATTGCTTTACAGCCTGCAAAAGCTGATTTCGATACTGGAAAATTGGCAACGATTTTCTTGTTTCATCAATGGTTTTAACTCGCTGCTCCTCCTGTTGTATCTGCTGCTGTAAAAGCTTCTGTTGCGGCGTTAACTTAGAACCTTCTTGCTCCTCATCACTCACAAAGTCCACTGCCTGAGATTGGTCAAACACATAATCGTACTGCTTTTCGGAAACATGTGGCTTCAGATGAGTAAATCCTGTCATCTGCTTGCTCTTTGTCTCCTTCTCATCCTCTACTTTGGCATGTAGAACTTCGTGCTTGCGTCTGACATCGATTCGACCTTCTTCCGTCAAATAATCCTCTGGAAGCAAGTACGAATTCTTCGTCTGGTTTTCAATCTCCCGTCTTTTCTGCACAAGTTCATACACCTTCTTTTTCAGCCCGTATTCCTGCTGCTCCTTCTTCGTTAATCCTTCCCATCCAACCTCTGCAATCTCTTTTTCCAACTCATCCAATTCTTCACCTAAAGCGTAGATCTTCTTGCGCTCCCGCTCATCTAAATATCGCTGACGAGCTGACCTTCGCAGCTCGTCAAAATCCGTATCCTGTTCTGTTCTTGTTGTTTCTTCGGTTTTATTTAGTTTGTCTGTCTTTGTTTCTGGATCTAGTCGGACTTTAGTACTGTGAAGAATCTCATCTTCCAAAGATTTCTGCACTTTGTGCTGTGGAGACGAATTGTTTTTTTCCGCCGATACTTTGCCAGGTCCCAAACCATATTCTTCATCTTCTTCTTCGGCAGCAGCCTCCTTTCTTCTCCGCTTAAACGTGCCTTCCTTGACACCTGACATGATGAAGATGAATTAAAGGTAGAAGAGTTCTGTGGTGCACGGATGCTGAAGTTGTGAGTGAAGATAAGAGAAAAGTTTATACGCTAGAAACATGTTGGCTATGCAAGTAAGCTGCGGAAAGCTTAGAAGTGGTGAAAGGTAGCAAATGAATATATATATATATATATATATCATCTTATGGTTTATACCCGTATGGGTCATTCCTCATGTTTGGTGCTGGAATGCTTTGGGTTGTTTGAGAATGCTGTTTGGTTGGACGCTGAATTTTATAAATTAGCGCCCAAGCCAGTACTGCTTGGCTGGCCAATCATGCCAGGATGTGTCCCTTCAAAAGGTGGTCACCTTTTATAGCTAAGTAGATTAGTCCCTGTTTGATGTAGTTCAAAGCAGTAAAAGTGTATGCGTGTGTTGGTGTGAGTGAATTGATGGGCTTCTAATTGGATTAGGCACTCTGAATTAGAGCACTACCACAGGCCTGTAGATTTGATGGCTGCAGACTCTAGTGGATTAACAAAAGGTATTTAATGTATTACAAGCAACTGGCTTACTACTACGGTGTCTCTGTCGCAGTTTCCAGAAAGCAACGATCTCTGGCCGCAGTTGTAAACCGTCTGGGCGTTTTGCTAGGCAGCATCCTAAAGCGTCCGTACAAAACGTTGGGCTTTGAAAGAACGTTTTCTCATGTCATTAGCAGCTCTGCTCCACAAATGCTTTAGATCTTCAGGCTTTCCTGGCAGGCCCAAGTTTTCCTATGTCTCGTGACCTGCCTAGGAGACCCGGCGCTTAATTGGGCTTCTTTGCCAAACTCTTCCATGCTCAGTACCCTGGTATATTTGTATTTCAAACACTGTATTGAACAGTTTTTTTTTTTTTTTTTTTTTTTTTTTTTTTTTTTTTTTTTTTTTTTTTTTT